>VWYK01047237.1:139584-156152 GCA_013399775.1 Semnornis frantzii | reverse complement strand
TGAGGTCTCAGCAGAGCAGAGTTTGAGGGGTGCCATGGGACACAGCAGTTTGTTGTTGCTAGCAGTTTTTGTACCAACACAAAACCCTCACCTAAACCAAGTGAGCACAGAGGCAGGTTCCAGTGTCTGCTGCAGCAAGCTGGTGTTTTATGATGATGTTTTTGTTGTGTTTTCCCTGCAAGTCTTTTTTTTTTTCCTGCTGATAGTTTGGGTCTCTGTCTTCACCTTGGCTTGCATTCTGTCTGAACATGGATGCTCTCACCTCAGACTACATCAGGGCAATCCTAAGGCTAAACTGGAGCTGTAGAGGCTGTGGGCCAGGGAGATTTAGGAATGAGAAGCTGGAAACAGGTGAGGAATATGGAAGAAAACAAATCTGTTTTCCAGGCTCAGTTGGTAGCTAGTTGTAAATAACTCTCTAGCTTTGATTCCAACCCCTACCATTCTGTGATCCAATGATTTTCATGTTGGAAAAGGCTCTTTTATAAACAAAGTAATTTGACTTTTTTTTTTTCTAATAATTCCAGATAATTTTTTTCCCAGACCTGTGGAATGTCACTGTGTGCTCTGCCCTTCCCCCTGACAGCTGTTCTGAGCACTATGCAGTATGGCCTAGTGGCCACTGCAGCAGAAAATGCTTCTTCACATTGGTGCAGTGACATAACTCTTAGTTAAGAAACTTTGGTTGCTGTCACAGTGTGGATGCTCTGTGTGCTGTAGCCTTTCCTGCACGACCCTAAGCAGTGTGGATACCAAAATGCCTCTCTTTTGCCATGATCAGTTTTATTTTTATAATCTTTCCTATCAACACCACCAATATTTTTTTTCCTGGTACAAAAATGCATCTTAATGAAGCCAATTACACAGCTTTGTCTCCTTCCTTGTAGAAGCAGGGGTGGTCATATTCAATTAGGCTGAGAAATGATCATTTGTTCTGTTACAGGCTGTAACAGAGCAGGTGGGGGGGGAAAAAAAACCCCAACCTGTGATCCATCACCACTTGTTCAGCTTTATGTTACTTAAATCACTTGCAGTGCTGTCAGTGGCTCTGAATCCTCCATGGGAGCCATTATTTAACTGAAGTTTGTGGAGGTATCACTTGTTTGATAATAGGCTGCTTCTGTAGGAGACATGGAGTGACTAAATATTAATCATTTTCTGCATCCATCCAGGACTCCTCATTAGTTAGGAGGGTAACAGTGCCCATAAAGCTAATGATTATACTGCCATGGAAAGAGTTTGACAACCAATAAGGACTTGATCCAGAGAGATACTCAGTACCTGCTAGTACTGAGGAAGTCTGCTGCTGGGAGGGCTTCATTTCCATGCTGCTTCCATAGCAAATGTGAGAGGTTCCATGTGAGCTGGAAGGAGACTGAGGTTTGAGTGTGGAAATGCCACCTTGGAAGAAGTGCAGAACCTCAGCATGGTGTGTGTTGAAAGGGACCTCTGGGGATCATTCAGTCCAAGCCCCCTGCTAATGCAGGGCACCCACAGCAGCTTGCCCAGCATCACAATGCCCAGTGGGGGTTGGAAGCTCTAAAGAGAAGCAGACTCCACAACCTCTCTGGGCAGCCTGCTCCAGGGCTGCTCCAGCCCTGCTCCAGGGCTCCAGCACCCTCACAGCAAAGTTTTTCCTCATGTTCAGAGGAGACCTCCTGGGTTTCAGTTTGTGTGCACTGTCCCCTGTTCTGTCACTGGCCACCACTGGCTCTTCTCCAGCCCCTGGGCTCTCAGCCTTTCCCCTCACAGAGATGTTCCAGGCCCCTCAGCATCTTTGTACTCTCTGCAGTAATTTCCTGTCTCTTTTGAACCAGGGAGCCCAGAACTGGACCCAATACTCCAGATGTGACCTCACTATGCTGTTTTTCATTTCATAGTAGCTGAGTAACATCACTTTTAACCTTCCTAGCAGTTTGTAGTTGACACAGCTGAACCCTGGCCAGCTGGTAAATACTGACTGTGCTTCTGCAAAGCTTCTCTTCATCTAGCCTGTGGTTAGCTTTGCTCTTCCTTCCCCTTTGTTTGAGTGTTAGGCAAGAGGTGTCCTGTGTTGATCAGGGCTCAGGAGGGTGCATTTTAAAGCTTCCTTTTGTGCTCTTTGCCCTGTGTTGCTCTTGTACTTTCATGAGCCTTGTGGTTTTGAGTCTGTTGTGGTAAAGACTCTGTGCAGGTAGCTTCTGGGTTTGTGGCTTTGCTGCAGCTTTTACTGGCTGCTTGATGTCTCACTTCTCCTCCCCACTTGTGCATGATCCACTATGTTGTTTGTTTATTTTTTGTCCCTTTCCCTCCTCTCCCCACTCCTCCTTCTATAGCATCCACTCAGATTTATGTAGCTTTTAGGCTGCATGGGGAGATGAATCAGACCAGGGCCTATGTATTAAGAGGAGCATCACAGCATATTACTGGGCACTGCAGTGACTTGGGATACTCACATCAGACATTCCAACTGTTACAAATTGGGCAAGGCAAGAGAAGGCACCTCTCTTTTATTAGGGTGCATATTTCAGTTACCTGTTAGGGAAGATATTGTCCATTTCTGGTTGTCTGGGGAAGTAATTCCATACTCAGCACTCTCTCTCCCAAGCATTTGCCTTTCAGGCTTCATTTCCTAGTGTTCACCTTCGTGACAGATGCCCTTCTGGTCCTTCATTTCCAACTTTGTCATCACTAGGATGTCTTACATCCAGATTTGTGCTCTCAGGTCTCTCTTCACTGCCACTGCAGCCAGCAGCAGACTGAGAGAAATGCAGGAAGCTTGCAGAGGTTGCCTGATGTCATCTTAGTGAGGGTCACAAGTGGGAAGTTTGATCTCTGTGCTTGAACTGCAAGCTGGCTGTGGCCACCATGCACAGCCCTGCTGCTTAGTTATAGAATCAGAGAATGCTAAGGGTGGAAGGGACCTCAAGGATCATCCAGTTCCAACCCCCTGCCATAGGCAGGGACACCTCCCACTAGTACAGGTCACTCAAGGCCTCATCCAACCTGGCCTTGAACATCTCCTGGGAGGGAGCAGCCACAACCTCCCTGGGCAACCTGTGCCAGTGTCTCACCACCCTCACTGCAAACAACTTCCTCCTAACATCCAGCTTCAGTCTCCCCTCTGCCACTTCAAACCCATTCCCCTTGTCCTGGCATTACCAGCCCTTGTCAATGGTCCCTCCCCAGCCTTCCAGGATCTGAAGGGGGCTACAGGGAGGCCACTCCAAGGTCTCCTGGAAGCCTTCTCCAGGCCGCAGAGCCCCAACTCTCTCAGCCTGTCCTCACAGCAGAGCTGCTGCAGCCCTCTCAGCATCTTGGTGGCCTCCTCTGGACTGGCTCCAACACTTCCATGTCCTTCCTGTGCTGGGGGCTCCAGACCTGCACACACTCATATGGTGAGGTCACCTGCCCCTCTCTGAATGATTTCCTTGGGAATTCTTGCCACCATTTTGTCTCCTTTCTCTTGGATTCGTTCAGTGCTCTGAAGTATGGGAGTTGCTGAAGTGGTTTTATGTGTTCCCTTCTGTTGTTTGCACAAAGTCACTGTTTGAAGGCAGAAATAATCTACAGGATAATGGACAAGAGTGGTTGAAATCCCAGTGGAAAAATCTTTCTGTCCTAGGGAACCTCTGGTAGAAGCAGCATGTTTGAGAGCCTGGAGAGGGCCATACAGCAAATTTCAGGCAGCCTGAGTGCTCCTGGTTTGTGCTTAGTGTTACAAATCGACTGAAAGGACAAAAATGTCACAGAGAGAAAAAACAATTTCAGGCTTGCATGATAATGTTCAACCTGAGTCCATGACCATGGATTTTCAGAGCTCTCTGTGATTTGTGTAACAAAAAGGAAACTTTCTGGGGAAGAAGGTGGAGAAAATGGAAATGTTGTGATGTTTAAGGAAGGAGCTCAAGAAGGAGCTTATTCTGTGTTCCCCCCTCGCTTCAGTTACTAGCCTGGTGGCCTGGTCTTGCTGAAGCAGAGCTTGTGGGTGGGGGGCTGGTGCATATCTGTGTTCACCCACCCATGTTATTGCCTGGAACAGGCATTTTGGTATCGATGAGTTAATGGAGACCTGCTTTGTGTCGGCAGGCAGAGCCTGCTCCCCGCCCTCTTGTAAGCTGCATAAAAATCCTCTTGTTAGGAAAAACACTATGAGGAGGCTGGAATTCAGAGGGAGGCTAATGTGGTATTTTCCTCCTGGGCTTGTTTCTGGCCCACTAGAGGTGAAGAAGCCCAAGGAAAGCTTCCATGCATAAGGAACATCTTCAGCCCTGTGGAAGATGCTGCACCTTGTGGTGTTGGCATTATGCATCCCTTGAGGGCTGCACTGGCATTGGGGCTCCTGGTGCTGCAGGTACTTGAGTCTGTTAAGGTTCCAGAGTGATGCATGAGACCATTCCCTTGAAGGGAAGGTGGTCCAGGAGGGCATTGCTCATGTGCCACAAGTGCTGCTTTCCTGCCTGGGTTCATATTACATGTGCTGGTTTAGATGTATTTTTATCTCTGCTTTTGGATTCTATGCTTTGAGTCTTTTTTTCATCCTGTTCAAAACAACAATTGGAATTATGGAGTTTGGGGTTTTTTTGTTTTAATAGAAAGTGCATTTTTACCAAGTCTGGTTGAGTATGAGTAATGGAAAGCAAATAGCTTTATTTTGACTTGAAGTTTACACCTTACACCCTAACTACTGATTTTCTACCATTTGCCTCTATTAAAGGGAGATTCTTTCAGGTGCCATGTAGGAAAGGATGTCCTTGAAAAATAAAAGGCAACCACGTGAACCAACTTTTTTCTTTGCTCTTCAGTTGTAATGTATCAAAAGGGTTGGGGTTTTTTTTGTATATCAGCATTTTAACAGCAGTTTAAAACAACAATCAGAAATGAATCTCTTTGTGTACACAAAAAGGCAATCTGAAGTATAATCAAAAGCTGTCTGTTGTCTCTTGGCAGCAATGTATTGTTTTGCTTCTCAGGGTCATAAATGTGCCAGACCTTTATTCTCTTTAACTCTTTAGAATGCATCTGTAAAAAGAAAATCATTTATGTAAAACCACACTTGGAACATTTTATCTTTGTCTGCAGCACTGAGAAACTGTTGATTACAGGAGACAACAATCTACAGATAATGCTGTATAAATAGAAAGCTTTTCTGTTTTTGCAATCCCTTGTTTGGGTTCCAAGGTTTGTGTGCACAGAAGAGGATAGTCTGAGGCTCGCTGTGTGAAACCTTACAGACATAAACCTTCTGGTTTATGCACATGTGCAACCTGAGTGTTTCCTGGGGATCACAAAAGAGCAAATGTCTGAGGGAGGCTTTGTCAGCACAGATCTGGAGCTGCCTGTCATGCCTAGGTGGACCCTGATGTCTGTCGGTGCAAGATGTCTCATGGACATTTAAATAGAAATGTGGGCAAGTTGGGCAGCCAAGTTTATTGCTGGTGGAAGTGGTTAGGTGTAGTAGATGAAGGAAATGCCTGCCTGTCTGTTAACTAAGACTGCCTTTTAGTGCTGCTGTTCTGAGGAGAGGTCTGGAGGGTCCTGAGGGATTGTGCATTTCCAGTCTTCTGGAGGTTCAGGACTTGTTGCTCTCTGGAAGATCTTCACAGATTTCACAGAATGCTTTGCATTGGGAGGGACCTTAAAGATCATCTAGTTCCAACCCCCCTGCCACGGACAGGGACACCTTCACTAAATCAGGTTACTCAAGGCCTCACCCAGCCCTGACCTTCAGCACCCACAATCTCCCTGGCTATCCTTCCCATCTTCCTGCAGCTCAGTCCTCTGTTTCAGTGCCATTGGGAGGGAGTTCTGCAGACCTGCTTTGGAGAAACAAATGCAGCCTCTTCCCACCATCACTCTTAGAGGAAAGTAAATTGCAGCCTGGGCAGTGCTCAGACAAAGATGTTCATCTGTCCCTGCCTGCTCTTCTTTGTTGCCGTGTGGGACCCCAGACCCGCAGTGCTATTAGGATGGGTTGGAGTTGTAAGGATCCACAGATTGCTTTCCCAAAGAGGCAAGATGGTTTATCAAATGCCCCTTCTAGAGCTCCAAAAAAGTAAAGTCAGGGTTTCCTTCTCTTTTCCCCTTCCTCCAGCCACGTTAATATCCAACCTGGTGTTTGCTTTGGATTTTTTTTTATTTTAATTTTCGATCTGTGCATCAGTTTCTGCTGTGCCACTGCGGGCTGTTCTTAGATCAGGTTTCTTGGCGTGCCGTCGACTTTATCTCGCTTACCGGCTCGCATTTCTGTTGCGGTTCGCGGTGCGATCGCAGCCTCCCCGCAGCTTCTGAACAATTAGTAATTGAGCAGGAAGTGTGCGCTCGTTACAACAGCCTTTGGAGTCGGCCTTTACAATCGCCCAGTGTTTGGCAGAGAGCAGAGGCGGGGGAGGCACTTCTCCCAAACACGTTTTTTGACAGAGAGGAGTCTGTTGTTGCAGCCGCTTGGCTATTTGTCAGCGCTTCGCAGACATCCCTCTTGCGCAGGTTGCTTGGCAACGCGGGCCGGAGCCATCGCGCACGGCCAGCGCCTTTCCAGCAGCAGGTTGCGAGATGATTTATCGGCGGGGCTGGGAGCCTGGTGAACCCAAGAGGCAGGACTGGACCTTTTAACAGGAACCGACGGGAAATGTGAAGGCGAGAGAGAGACTTGGCTGGCCGCTGGAGATGTGCTGTGAAAGCACCCGGAGCCAATAATCACAGGGCGCAATTAGAGCACAAATAAAGGCTTTTCATTTAGACAGAATTGATTTGGGATTGGTGGGGTTTGGTTTTTTTTTTTCCTCCCCCTGCTGTTTGGTCTTCTCTTTCTCATCTTGTAGTGATAGGATGAGAGGGAATGGATTGGAACTGCAAGAGGGAGCGTTTAGATTGGAGAATCAGGCAGAAATTCTTTGCAGTAAGGGTGAGACACTGGGCCGGGTTGCCCAGGGAGTGGTGGGTGCCTGCTTCCTACCCAGCTTGGATGAGAGCTTGAGCAGCTCGCTCTAGTGGAAGGTGTCCCTGCCTGTGGCAGGAGGTTTGGAACTGGATGATGTTTAAGGTCCCTTCCAACCCAAAGCATTCTATGAATCTAGGCTCTGACACAGAAACAGGTAGGACGCGGGAAGTGAATCCAGGCTTTGGGTGAACCTGACAGCTCTCTCACTCCAAAAATAGCTCTGTTAAAATACCAATGGTGAAATAAAGCTGGGGTTAGCACATAAGGTTAGCAGCACCCTGACAGCTCCAAGCCTGGGGTGAAGGAATAGTTGCATTCTCCCCCTGCTTTGGAAATATCTGAGAGCTGTTGTGTCACCTTCAATATCATGTTGCCTTTCATACAGATCATTGCATTGATCCCTGGCATTAAACAGAGAAGGGAAGGAAGAGTTTCATCAGCTGGCATTGTAGGTGATGATTTGTGCTGTGTTCAGCTGTAAGACTCTTACTCCCTCCTCCTTAAAGCCTCACCTTCAATAAACTCAACTGAAGGGAGCTTGGATGACCTCTAGGCAAACACCCCAGTTCAGTTCTGCTACCTGGGGAGGTTTTTCCCCAGCATAGTTGTGAGAAGGGTTTGTCAGGACTGTGGAGAGCCATCGACAGCAGCATTGCTGCCTGCTTCTAGGAAGGCAAAGAGGAGAGAAAAGCTGATGAATCCACTTTGACCTCTGGAATGGCAGTCTAAATACTTTATTGAAAATTCTAAAGAACTGCATTTGTAACTAGTAATCCTGCTCTGCATGCAGTCTCATTTAGCCAACTGTGTATGCAAATGTGCTATTAATGTGTTTGCACCCAGTATAAATATACAAATCTAATCTGTTTATATATGGAATTTACACACAGCTGTGCTCACGCTCACTTCATACCAATATTTTCAGCCAGCCAGAGGTATCATGGGAGAGCTATTGTTCAAAACAAAAGCCAACAGTGCAGCACCATGGAAGGGGCTTCATTATCATTGCAGGATCTTTTGGCATTCCCTGGAGGGAGGGCTGCTTAATGACTTTGTGTGTGGATGTGGCTGTGCATACCCCCAGCACAGACTCGGGGCGCGGTGCGGGGCTCTGGTGTCAGATCCCTTACAGCTTGAGATTCAAGGTTTAATTTTTCACCGTGGTTTTTCAGGAGGTTTTTGGGGAGGGACTGCTAATTGTTGGGCACCTTTTAAGCCTTTCAGCTGATGTATTTCATGTCAGTTTGTTTATAGAGGATACTTGATCTTCCAAGCATATGGCCTAAGGAGTAGGAGATTGTTATCAGGTGTAGGTGACCAGCAAATGCACTCTCAAGAGGGGCTTTGAATATCCTGTGAGAACATTAATCCCTTTTAATATAGATTGGTATCTAATGAACACCATCAAAATACTTCTGGTTTTCCCTTTGAATAAAAGGACTCAGCGAGAAAGAATTTTATTTTCCAAATCTTACAGAAGCTACAGGACAGTTTTGTCTCCAGACAGTAAAAGTATTTCACGTCTAAAAATTGAGCAGAAAAATAAACAGAGCAGTATCTATTAAAAGAGAACTGAATTTGAGGTTAATGTGTGTTTTGAATCGAGGTCACAGTCTGATGAATGAAGCAGTAAATTGAGTAAGTCTATGGCAGAGGTAAGGGATGCTTTTACAAAATTAAAACCCCCATATACACACACTTGCATGCATGGCTGTGATTGTTCTCTTCCACTCTTGCTCTGCAAAATGACCACCTGCATGTGCTGCCTTGGGCTGGAAGGCTGGAAACTCTGTGGCACAGCTTAAGGAACTTTTACCTATTTACAGTTGTGAAAAGGGACAAAAATAACCACAGACCAAACAAAACCCAAAACGAAGGCCCAAGCCCACACAGCAGAACCACAAACAAAACAAACCACACACACCAAAACCCTGCAAACAAACAAAATCAGAATTAGTCACTTCAGAATCTACAGTTAGTCATTCAGCAGCAAGAACTGGCAATGCAGGGGCTGGCTGTGTTTGTGCTTCACTGCAGTGTGCCCCACACCAAGTAGAAGGAAAGATCTCTGCTTGCTCTTATTCCACAACTTCCTGCAAGGCAAACAAATCCTGAAGGAGCTTGTGTGTAGTGTCAGTGGTCATCAAAGCACAGCCACTTCCTTGCAGCAGAGATATGCAGTAAGTGGTTGCAGACATCTTCAAGCAGTTGCCAGACTGTGTGAACAATTTTTTTTGGACCTCTGCATGGTTGTCAGAGAGAAGAATAAGGTCCTTCAAATCCTGACCTGTGACTCAGCTCAGCCTCTTCAGGAGGAGACTGGTGACAGCCTCTCTTCCTGCAGGAGCAGGCAAAGGTCTGTGGTTAGAGGAGGGGCAGAGCAGTCAACAGAAGAGCATCTGAGAGATGTGGTAGGCTTAAGGGAGAGAACACTGAGGGAAGAGTGGATACACAGGTGTTTCCAGCCAAGATCTGCTGCTTCTGCTTGTGTGCTTGAGATCTGCACACAGCTCTGACACAGTGCCAGGGCCTGTGGAACAAGGCACTGAGCCATTGGGGGAAGGCTGGTGGTGCCTCTCTGTTGCATAGGTGTGCCAGCTAGGTGCTTGTTGCAAGCTCACAGTTAACTAACACACAACAGCACAGAGATCTCATGCTAGGGCTACAGTCACTGCTTACTGCAGAGTGAAATGGGAAAAAGATGAAGCAGGGTTACAGGAGTGACAGGAAACAATCAGGTGAAGTTGGGGTGAGGTTGAAGCATACCCTGTGCTCCTAGCAGCAGGGCAGGTTAAACACACACAGCAGAGTCCTGAATGCAGATTTTTTTTTCCTTGATAGTTGTTCTTCCCCAGTGCACTGATATTTTATTTTTTCTTTTTTTCCCCACAAAGATTTCAGACAAACTTTGTTGAGTCATTACACTCGTTCCACATTCTACATACCTGTTGTCTTGAGGCCAATCATTCATAGCAGGTTACTCTAAGGATGTGCCTTCTTAGGACAAATTTCTGTGGAACCAGGCTCCTTCTGCACTCCTTTTCTTAGGGGATCCTTTTTTACAGGATCTTTCCCTCTTTTGGAGCTTTCCTCCTCACCTGACAGTTTGTGCATCTTAAAACTGTGGTGTTGTATCTTAGAATGATAGAATTATTATAGAATTATATAGAATTATTATAGAATATGGGTTGGGTTGGAAGGGACCTTAGAAATCATCTACTCCAACCTCCACACCAGGGCAGAGATGCCTCTCAACTAGACTTGATTGCTCAAAGCCTCATCTAGCCTGGCCTTGAGCATCCCCAGGGAGGAAGCATCCACAGCTTTGCTGGGCAACATATTCCAGAGTCTCACCATCCTTGTACTGAAGGACTTCTTCCTAAGCTCCAGGCTAACCCTGTTCTGCCCCAGATTCAGACCATTCCCTCTTGTCCTTTGTCTAGACACCCTCAGGAAAAGTCCCTCTGCAGCCTTCCTGTAGGATCCCTTCAGCTATTGGGAGGCAGCCCTGAGTCTTCTCCAGGCTCCACAACCCCAGCTCCCTCAGTCTGTCCTCACAGCAGAGGTGTTCCTTTGGCTGTCCTCTTCTCCCTCTGATGGGACAGCACATGTGTCCATCTCTCCACCTGCTTCTCCATCACACACTCTTCTGGGTCCTGAGCAAGAAAACATTTGCCCCCTACTTTAACCAAGCCCCCAGTGCCCACTCTGAGCTGTTAGAGAAGGCAGGACTGGGAGAATGCCTGCCAGCTAAGACTGGAGTAGATGGGGCATGACAAGGGCACAGCAACCTGCCTCCAGCATCCCAACATGGAGACCTTCCTTTCTCTGACCCTGCTGTCTCAGGGCAACTGGACATTTTCTGGCAGCATTCAGGGAACAAAGCAACTTGTAGAAAGAGTTAAGCAAGTCTGCTTATGTCTGCAGTGGTTAGGTGGCTTCTGAGAATAGCTTGAGGATGTGACAGCTGCATTTTCCTTAACTTAAAATACCTCTTTTTGCCCTTGCTGGAATTACTGACTGAGCAATAGTCCTGTCTGTTACTGAGCATACAGAATCCCTTGGAGATAAAGATACAGTGAATACCAGCTTGGTGTTCTGCTACAGCCAGGTAGAGTTTGATCAACAGACCTGCTTCATTCACACTGTTGTGCTTTCAGAACAGATTCCTGACATCTTGAGTTGGAATTATGTCTCCTTAAGAGAACAACCAGGATGCTTCTGTGTGCAGAGGACAGTATGTAACATTTAACATGAACTGCTTGCTTTTGCCCTGTAATCACATCAGCAAAACATAATGCTAAAACTCAGCCAAGCTTTCAATAAAATGTCCTCTGTGCACTGAAATCCAGCTCTAGTGTGCATCTGCAGTGTCTGCAGGCTGAGCAGTCGTTGGGGGCAATCTCTGAACGTGCTGCACTTTGAACAGAAGCTGTGCAGATACAACCAGATCTCCTTTTCCTTTCAGAACAACTGCCCTAAGTTTTCACCTTGTGAAATTTAAGAAAGAAAGAAAGATGCTTTTAGGCTCTTAGTGTTTATTTGCTGTTACCTATTAAACCCCCATGAATTTTCCTACCATATTTACTATGAAACTTAAAAAGGCTTCTTAAATAGGGGAGGTGGTGAAAGCTTCCAGCTGCCTAGACAACTTTGGGCCTTTCAAAACATGCACTCTACCTCCTGCTTTCACTATAGCAGAATCATTTTTCCATGCTCATAATTAAGGCAAAGGTTGAGAGGAGCTTGCTGTTCTTGGACAGGGTCTAAAGAGATTTTGTAAATCATTGTTTAGAAAGATTGAGGGGGGGAAAGAAAAGTCCTTAGTTCTTAAGGAGGGAAGAGAAAAGGTTCTGTTTGTAAACACATCGCATTGCAACATGTTCTTCATTAATTAACAGTGTGGGGGGTGTCATGGGAAGGGACTGAAATAGGACCTGGATATTCTTAGAGGAAAATACATTTGCTGTAAACCTGACTGAGGCATCAGCTCACCTTGGTGGCAGTTAGGAACTGACAGTTTGCTCATCCATCCTGCCTTTCTCTGCAGCCCGTCAGGTTTTGGGTTGAGATTCTTCAGTTGGCTAAACAGGTTCTCTTGGACTGGATGTTATTCCTGCATGCTTTTACACCCAGCTTTAGTTCAGATTTCTGCAGCACACTGAAGTGGGAAGCCTCCCTCTGCAGTTCTGAAAGCTGGGGTGCTGAATGTCGGTGTGCAGCAGCACATTTTTTTTTCCCCCCTGCCAAGCTGTAATCTCTTGATAATAGAAACCCTGACGCAGAACCTTAACTACAGCTTTGCAATGGCATTACCATCACGTTGATAAACACTCTGGCTGAGCTCTGCTAGTCAGAACATAATGGCTTTGTGTATCTTGTCATGATGTTTGTTTCTTGGGATGAAATATGGGACCTGCAAGTAACACATATGCAAACATTAACATGCTTGTTCCTCCTTCTTCCTCGGTTGTTTATAGCTCCCTGTTTACACATCATGGCAGGATACGGCAGAATCTTGCCACGTTTCCTTGGGGAAACTCAAATGATCAAATGGTTTTAGGAGACCTTGAGTTGTGGCTGGTCAATAGCCATGGAAACCACTTCATAAAGCCTGACGGCGCTGCCTGCCCCCGCGAGCCCTGGGATTTCCTTCCGGCCACTGCACAGCAATAATTAAACATTGCCTTTTTTTTTTCAATTGTGTTAGTTTGTCTTCAGTGAGCAGTGCAAAGAGCAACGCTGACAGAGCTGTGTCATAAAGAATGGTTTATAGTTAAACACGAGTGGTAAAACTGACATCTTTATCTTCATTTTGAGAAGTACAGAACTGGGAGTTTTCAACCACGATGCTCCAGAGCTGCTTCCTCTTCGGATGGAAACTTCTTTCTGGTGCATCCATAGGTTTCAGCCTCTTTGTTCTACCAGCCTCATACTGTCAGATGATTTTAACTCAGCAGCTGTCATTTTCAGGTGCCTTCTGCAAGTAGTGCAACATAGAATGGTAAGGTTGGAAGGGACCTCAAGGATCATCCAGTCCCAACCCCCTGCCATAGGCAGGGACACCTCCCACTAGCACAGGTCACTCAAGGCCTCTTCCTGGCTTTGAACACCTCTAGGGAGGGAGCAGCCACAACCTCCCTGGGCAACCTGTGCCAGTGTCTCACCACCCTTGCTGTAAAGAACTTCCTCCTAACATCCAGTCTAAATCTCCCCTGTGCCAGTTTAAATCCATTGCCCCTTGTCCTGTCATTCCCAGCCCTTGTCAATAGTCCCTCCCCAGCCTTCCTGTAGGCCCCCTTCAGATACTGGAAGGCTACTCTAAGGTCTCCTGGAAGCCTTCTCCTGCACCATTAAAACACAGGCATCAAATTTGCTGCATGTCACTTGTGCAGAGGAGAGAAAATGTAGGCTGCTGTGCAGTGTGGTTTAAGAGGTGCTGGAGAGCAACAGGTCACTTCTGGTTTGCTGTGCAACTATTTAGTGTATTTAGGTTTGAAAACATGTAGAGGTCTTTACTGTGGTTGACTTGGAGGAGTAGCTGTTCTGGCTGCAGACTAAGGGGGGACTGAACTTGGTGCCAGAATTGATGGAGGACTGGAATAGGAAGGCAAATCTGAAAATGCTCTAAAAATTTCTTGCCCGTTTTGTTCAGCTCTCTTAAGCTTTAGAAACTACTTTTTGTCTTCTTTGTTCTTTGTGTATTAGGTGGTATTCTTTTGCCTCTCAGTAGAGGCACACAACTCTTTGATAGTTGGGTATCTTGCACTGCTTTAGTGGCCTGGGGCCAATTCTCTGTGACACTGCTGAAGGTGATATCATCATTGGCCAAAACTGCAGAACCCCACAAGGATTGACTTGATTCATATTGGGAAATCTGGAGCAGCACTTCAAGCTCCCCTCTAATTCTCTTACTCAGGGTATATGTTTGGCTTGCAGTCCCAGTAGGAATTTCTGACATCTCATGAGGGCAAAGTAAAAGTTTGTCATAGGCTTTTTTACTAGAGAGCTAAGTCACAAACAAAACAAATGTGAAACAGTTTGGTTAAAAGGAATCATTAAAAACAATCAAATGGTTCCCTGACAGTCCAGGTAGAGCACAGTCAGTCTGTGGCAAAATGAGGAGTAGGGAATCAGGGCTTTTCATTTGATGCAGGGGACCAAATAGATTTCCTTTTTCCTTTTTTAATCCATAGCTGGAGTGTTCCAGCTCTAGTTGCTTCTTACTGCCCTACACCTTTTTATGTTACCTTCTCCTGTGTATACTGATATTAACTAACCTCTGATGGAGTCCATGAGCCAGGAACTGAGCTGCATCATCCAGAATCTGAATTCCCTTTGGATTGCCTGTTTTTAAATGTTTCCTGATGGAGATGATTTTCATTCTCTGCAATGAACTGGGAATTATGTTGCACTCTGGGATGTTGGGAGTGGTATGAGGACAGGTTTGTTTGCAGTCTTGCTGCTGCCAGCTTTCCTTGCCCAGAAGCACAGGAAGAGGTGTGTCTGTGACGCCAGCTTGGCCTCCCCTTTGGTGAATGGAAATTCCTTGTCATGCACATAGTAAGGAGTACACCTGTGTGGGACTAGTTACCATTGAAGGCAGACAGGTAGGATTTCAGCCTGTGAATGAGGGGGTGACACCCTGCCACAGTAACATTCTCCTTGTGTGGGAACTCAAGCCCCCCTGTTGCTGAACTGTTACAGTCCCAAGTGCTCTGTTTTCTGGTTTAAAAGGAGCAAACCACATGCTGGAAGTGACTGTAGTCTCAAAACATATATACAAGTGGCGCTTAACTCTTGTCCCTGTACCCCCAGGCATGTTCTAGGTGAGCCCCAGCAGTTGTGCTGGTTTTGAGGGTCAGGGTTAGGTAAGGATAGATCCCTGGGGGAGCATAGCTGCAAAATAATATGCATGAGGTTCCAAAGAGCCTCTCACTCAGGCTCAGCATTGTGGTGGGAGCTTGGGAGGTATACAGAGCAGCATTCCAGGAGTGAATTCTGCTTTTTGGGACTCTTCATCCACTTCAGGAAAGTGTTTGACACAGTCTCTTAACAGCATCCTTGCAGCTAAACTGAGGTGGTGTTGTCTGGATGATCTGGTAGTGAGGTGAATGTGAACTGGTGGATGGAAAGAAGTCAGAGTTGTGGTCAATGGGAAGAGTCTAGTGGGGGCAGGTATCTAGTGGAGCCCCTCAGGGTTCACTACTGGGACCAGTACTGTCCAGTACGTTCATGAATGACCTGGATGAAGGAACAGAGCACACTGCCAGCGCTTGATGACACCAAACTGGGAAGCCACTGCTGACACCCCCTGAGGCTGTGCTGCCGTTCAGCCAGACCTGGACAGGCTGCAGAGTTGGGCTGGAAGAACTTGGGTGAAACCCAACAAGGGCAAGTGTAGAGTCTTCCATCTGGACCAGTATAGGCTGGGGAGTGTTGGAAGGCAGCTCTGAGGAAAAGACTCTGGGAGTCAGACAGAAAGATAACTATGAGCCAGCAAAGGCCACTGGCATCCTAAGGGTGGATTAGAAGGGCTGTGGTTAGTAGTAGGTTGAGAGAAGTTCTCCTCCTCTGCTCTGCTGTGGTGAGGCCACATCTGGAATATTGTGTCCAGTCTGGGCCCCTCAGTTCAAGAAGGACCTCAGGGAAGTGCTCGAAAGAGTCCAGCAGAGAGCCACAAAGCTGCTGAAGGCAGTGGAACATCTCCCTGTGAGGACAGGCTGAGGGAGCTGGGGCTTGGAGCAGAGCAGCCTGAGGGCTGCCCTCATTGCTGTTGATGAAGATGTGCAGGGCAGTGTCAGGAGGACGCAGTCAGGCTCTGCTTAGGGATGGCCACACAGGACAAGGGGCACTGGTTGCAAGCGGGAGCAGAGGAGGTTCCACGGGAACAAAAGGGGAAAGTTTTTCTTTGTGAGGGCGCTGGAGCCCTGCAGCAGGCTGCCCAGAGAGGTCCTGGAGTAGCCTCCTCTGGAGGCCTTCAAACCCCACCTGGATGTGTTCCTCTGACCTGGCCTGGGTGATCCTGCTCTGGCAGGAGAGTTGGACTTGGATGATCTTTGGAGGTCCCTTCCAACCCCTAACGTTCTGTGATTTCACTGTCTGGAAGTCTCTGATCACCTGCCCACCTCTTTCAAGTAGATGTCTGCAAGATGTGGTCCAAAACACATCAACCCACCCTGAGGGAGGGGTATTGTCGTCTTAGTGCATATTTAATTCTCCTCTCCCTCCCCACACACTCAGGCCCTGTCTGCTCCTCCCCAGCCCTCATCTCTCTCTGTGCAGGCAGGATTTGTTTGCTGCTGTTTATACCTGTTTGTTTATCCTAGGGAAGGAAAAGGCCCTGAGGGCTGGCCCTGCCAGGAAGAGGCACTCTGTGTTTATGGGTGCTTATCTCTTGGTGCTGGTTCTCGGGGTGAGATGTTAGGTTGTCGGTGAGCCTGGTCCTGGAGCGGCAGGCTGTGCAGGATTGACCGAGGGAAGGTGCTGGGAAGAGAGGAGGAGGAGGAGGAGGAGGGGAGTGAGCGCTGCTTACAGCTGGGGACTGAAGAGTTATTTGGGGGTATTGCAGAGGGGGGGGAGAATGGAGGCGAAGGGCAGCGGAGGGGGGTCGGCGGAGTGACGAAGGGCAGCTGAGGGGGGTCGGCAG
>VWYK01047237.1:78965-139382 GCA_013399775.1 Semnornis frantzii | reverse complement strand
GGGCTTGGCGAGCGACCGCGCAGCGCTGCGAGCCGCGGAGGGGGAGCTGCGGCCGCGGCCCCGTTTTCCGCTGGCTTTGCTTTGGAAGGCGTTTGCCTGGATTCCGCCGAAAATCGGGAAGGGTGAAGCCGGAGGGTCGGCGTCTGCAAGGACTCGTTAACCCCTGCAGCACCTCCTCCCGAGAGGCACTTTCCCCCCGTGGAAAGCGGCGTTGCGTATTTTCCTTCAGCTTGCTGCCGCCGCTTAGTTGGAAAATAGACTTCGCGAGAGCCGTGCTGCGGGATACTTCGGTCCTTTTGGGAAAGAGCCGATTGTGGTACTGACTTTTAAAGCTTCGGATGTTGGAAGTTTGACGTGGAAGGGATTGGGGTTTGAATTTTTCGATCTCTTTTCCAAGCTTTCTCCCTCCTTCCCCCCCCTAACCCTGTCTGTTTCCCGTCCCTCTGTAGGTAAACGCTTTCTTCTCTCGGCAGACCTTAAGCTAAGAACACTTTGGCTGTTGTGCTGATTTAACAAGATAGTATTTTTTTTTTCCTTTCGCTGACATAGTGTTTTTGTTATCTTTTTATCGCAGAAACGTTTTATTAAGGGGTTGAGGCAGTACGGCAAGAACTTCTTCAGGATCCGAAAGGAGTTGCTTCCGAATAAGGAGACCGTAAGTACATTCCCACTTTATGTAATTTGCTTTTTTTCCTGCTGCTGCTTTGCTGTTTGATCTTGCGAAACTCTTTTCTTTCACCCCCGAACTTAAGTCTCTTCAGAGAAAGGGAAGAGAGAAATCCTCAGCCAGAGCAGGGGAGCTGTAATTTGGAGTGCAGTTGGGAGGTTTTTCACGTCTGAAAGGTTACATAAAGCAGCCGTCGGCGCTGGACGGAGGCACCAGGTTGGCCGAAAGCGTATTTATGGAGAGCAAATCTAATTTTAAATTCTGACAGTATGATGGGATAATACATTTATGTCACCCGCTTGGGCTCAAATGGCAGTGGGTAATTAAAGAAAGCCTTAAAACAAAAACAAAAATCTAATTGAACCGGGAAGGCTGAGGTATGTGGCCGCTCCTGTGACCTGCAGAATTCGGTGGTTGCGTTTAACTCTTCGTGTTCCCGAAGCGTGGACAGCGAGCGTGGGGCTCCAGCTGCTGAATTGATCTGTGGCTTATTACTCTGCTGAACTTCATAGAGCTTACATAACTGTCATTCTGCTGGAAACCCTGGCAAGTGCTTAGGAGGAAGATGGACAGGGAGGAGTGCTTGACTTCTTCAAAGGAAAGGGTTTGGGCAGCCTTGGGAATCTTGTTACTTTTCCATTAGTCCTAATTGCCAAGCTTCTCTAGAAGCTTCGGTTTCTGTTCTGCAGGTGTCACTTAACTGCTGGGAGAGGGTGGGTTTGGAAGGTGGTTTTCATATTTATTCTCAATTTAGGAGGCAGATAATGAAAACAGACTATTCTCCAGCAATTTGTTAGTGATCTGGAAAATATTTAAAAGCAGAACTGCTTGGTTAGACTTCTCTGCGTGTGAGATTTGGATGTTTAGTGGGGAAGAGCATTACTGTAAAAAATACTTTTACTGTAGAGTGTTTTCCATTCTCTTCTGAGGTGTTCTGGTGAGGTGGTTCTGAGATCACGATCTGCTGTTGGTAAATAGGAACACCACTTGAGTCAAATAGGAAGGGGAGGGTGAAGTGATTCCTGAGTGCCTCCATTGGTCTGTGTATTCACTTGATTTGATAGAGGGAGATGGGGAAAACTTAATTATCCATCAAGTGGAGGTAGACCTTGCTGTTGGATGTGAGGACATGAAGGCCCAGTGCTGGAGAGATGACAGCTTAGAAGGAATGCTGGAATAGTGTGCTGCTTGTGCTGCATCTCACCAGTCCAGCACATAGCTTCAGCACTCCAGGCCTCTTTTCTTTGGAGTATCTCCTAGCAAGATGTGTAGAGTAAATTGGTGTTTACTTCAAGAATTAATTCTGCTGATGGTAAAGTTACTGAGAGGCAAAAAGCACTCTTCTGAAACTTGAATTGCAGCAGCAACGAAATGCATGTTTAAAGATGAAATGTTTCTTTGTGATAAAGAAAAACTAAGAACCGGGAGCTGAGGCAAGGTGTCTGACCCTGCTTGTACTGCTTGACTTCTGCATTTGAACTTGGGGATCAGGCCTAAGGCTTTTTGTAGGAGCTTTTGCAAGTTTAGGAGTGTTGTGAGACTTGACAGAAGCTGTCAACTTTTTTTCAGTTGTTAAACTTCTGTTTCATTAGGGCTAAATTTGTAGTGTAGAGAAGACTAAACATTAAGGTTGAGCAACAGGGAATCAAGTGTGGTGATGGTTTTGAGCTGGTTTTTTTAGCCCCTGGTGGTAACTGATCTACAAACAACCTTTGACCTGCAGCAGATTGTTTAATCTCTGTTTCCTATTTTTACCCACAAATCTGACTTCTGTTTTGGTGTTTGTTGTTTGGTGTTTTTTTTTCCTCTGATTCCCAATCTTTTTCAGACAAAATTTTCAGCAGTTATGTTCTAGCTAGACATGCAGGATAAAGGCTGCATTTAGTGTTTGACTATCCAGTTTTGCTTCTCCACTTTAAAGTGGAATAATGAATAAATATAAATTACAAGCTGGTGGAATGAATCTGTCTGTATTTGTGCATCAACAAAATGACGTCAGGTATTTGCCTGTCATTTTTCTGTTGCATTGTGAAGCAACCCTCTAGCACTTGCAGGAACACTGTGGGGAGGAAGAAAAAAAAAAATCCCTTATTTTCCTGTTTAGCCACTCTATTATGATCAGGTGAAACTCTAAAAAGGATTACATGGATGCAAAAGCATTGTGGCAACTCCCAAGTTCTACAAAACCTACTTGAAAATCAGTCAGGGGCATTCTTAAAGTGGCTTGCCCAAAGTGCAAACAGACTGGAGGTCAATGCATCCTGCACACTTGTGATGTATTAGAGTTTACCTTACCACTCACAGAAGCCAGTGGGGAGGGGAGTGAGGGGGTTTACCTCTCTGCAAAACCCACTGCAAGTTAAAGCTCCTTGTTATCATGCCTCTCGTGTAATGCCTTTGCACTTGGAGTTGTGCTGCTTTCACTGAGGGAGAACTCTTCCTAATATTGCTTAAGCCCTGCAGTAGGAACATTACAATAGTGGCAGATAAGTAGTACATTAGAAATACAAAAATACCAGAGAGTCTGGGCCTGTTTTATATTAAATCTGCTGCTGTAGAGGCAGTCAGAATACAGAGGTGAATATGACATTGGATTTCTTTTATGATATTGGAAGGGTGTAAAGTGACTGTGGTGAGAGATAAGAATTAGGCCATAGTGTTCTAAGTTTTCACAGGCATGTTAAGAAATGGCCTATTTGAGTTGTGCCTTTGCTTTTTTTCCTCTCTGTACTTAATGTGCAGTATCTTTTAGGAGAAGTCTGTGTTTATCAGCATATTTAACTAATTTAGCATAGTTTTCCAACCTTATTCCCCCCCATAGTTTCTTTTAAACAAATAAGCAGCAAGAAGAAACAGGTCTTTATGAACTAAGATATTTGCTACATATCAGAGCTCAATCTTTAGGTCTTCACTTCTCCAGTTTATTTAAAATTTCCAGTTTTATTTCAAAGTTGATGTCTAAGAGGGGTTCCCAGTGGGCCCCACTATCAATAGCTGTAGCATTCTCTTCAAGCTTTTCTAAAGAAGAAACACAGGAATCAAAATCAGCTTTACCTCATCTTGCTGTCTGGCTTGCTGTGAGCCTGGGCAGCCTGATCTAGTTGGGGCTGTCCCTGCTGCCTGCTGTGGGGTTGGACAAGATGACCTCTGAGAGTTCCTTCCAACCCAGTGCAGTCTGTGAGTCTGGCTCTGCTGGGTGATGCCCAGTGACAGGACAAGGGGCAAGGGTGGAAGTTGAGGCATAGGAAGTTCCATGGAAACATGAGGAGAAACATTTTCACTATGAACAGAACACTGGGGCAGGCTGCCCAGGGGAGTTGTGGAGTCTCCTCTCTGGAGATACTCAGAACCTTCCTGGATGCATTCTTGTGTGATCTGGTATAGGAGATCTTGCTCTGGCAGAGGGATTGGATTGGATGAACTTTCAAGGTCCTTTCCAACCCCTACCATTCTGTGGATCTGTGAAATGGAACCAAGGCAAGGCAGTTGTCCTAAGGCTGGATCACTGTTTACCTTGTGCTACTCTGAAGGTAAAGTGTTTTCATGTAGATGAACTTCAATAAAACTTCTGAGGCTTTTCTTGGGCTTCCATTGGACTCTGTCTTAAATGTATCTTCTCCTCTGTTCCCATGTGGCTTTCTCAGTAGTTTTCTCCTAGTTACAGCTATAGTCGAATGGCCCAGCTGAAGTATCCTGCTCTCATTTGGTTCATGCTTAGCAGCACTTTGATTCTTCTGCATGCTGAGAACTAAATTTTGGAGGCATCTATGTGTCTTAAGCAGTTTTCATCAATAACTCATTGAAATTGAGGTGTTGTGAGAACACAGGGTGCACAGCTGGCTATAATGTTCCTTTAACTATCTGATTTGGCTTTAAATGTGATACTTATTTATTCCCCCTGTTTGGGGAGAATTTGTTAAAATTTAAAAGGCAGTAGGAAAAATTCCAAATATTTCAGATTCTTCTCTGAATTCTTTAGGTGATTACTCTGAGCTACTTGAACTTGAGAGGTTCAGAAGCACCAGCAGTGTGATAGGCCTGAGATAAATGCACTTCAATCCCTGCAAGGTTGGGGATTGACTTTCTGTGTTCTTGTAAATAGCTCAGCTCTGTGTTTGTGACATGTGGAAGGTAAATAGAAACAGGGAACGAACATGAGCTTGTGCAGAGCACTGATGTTCTGTCTGAGCAGGCTGGAGGGTGCCAAGTCATGGTGTCAGCTTGCTGAGATGTAGACCTGGGTCCTGTTCCACTCAGTGTGCCCTCGTGGTTCTCAGAAACACTTCAGTAAGCTCCAGTTCAGGTGCAGTTTCAGTTTGCTGCACTAATTAAGGCTGTGGTCCCAGAAGAAATAGATTTATTTTCCCCTGGCTGGAGTTCCTGCAGCCTGCTCTGTGTCAAATGTGTTGTCTGACCAGTGGAACTCAAACATCTTGTGCTGGTTCTGCAGCTGCTAGAAATGGAGAGGGATGTGAACACAGAATCCCTGAGGCTGGAAAAGACCTCTGAGATCATCAAGTCCAGCCTGTATTGATTGTGACTGTCCCTTTGCCAACCTTGCCTACCTACATGTGATATCCTCTGATAGCCATGGCGTATGCTGCAGGGCAGTTGGGATTTTGGAAACACTCTCTTGCATGGAATAGACTCAAATACTTCTGACCTTTACTACCTGTTCTTAAAGCAGAGGGTGACATCCATCTGAATGTTCTGAGGGTCTCATACTGCCATAATCTGCCAAGGACAAATTATGGTACAGTGATTGTGGCCATGGTCTGCTTGTCTTTTTTCCTGGCTAGCTGAAGCTCCCTAGTGAGCTTTGTGTAGAGCTGCCTGACCAGTGAGAAGTCTAAAAAGAGGACAGTGAAGCTTTGTGGAGGCATTGCAGGCTTTGGTCCCATTCTGTGTTGCACCTCCCTATTGAGCACATGGGTATCTGTAGCGTGGGTGGTTTTTGGTTTGGCTGCTTGGCAGGAGGGGACAAGAGTGCAAGCAAAAGGTCTTGCTTCTGGGTGGATGCTTCTGTATTTAGCTTTAAAACACAGTGTAAACACAAGTGGTGAGTATCAGCTCCTTTCCTTAGATCAAAATGCCTGCAGCCTGCTGCGTTTACACACACAAGACCTAAATCCACATCACTTTCTGTAGGAAAAAGTCTCTCTCCTGGTAGAAACCCCTTTTTCTCCTAATGAAATGGTGTTGGGGCTTACCTCAGAGATGAAATAAGCTGTGCTCTCTTAGTGTTAGGAGACAAAAGGAGTGCAGGGTGAGCTTTCAGCATAAACTTCCGTTTAATTTTAGATTGAGGTTTAGATAAACAATTTTATTCTTGCCTCATTAATGCTTAATCTTGGGTTACATAATATAGAATATTGGCTTCCCGAGTAGCTCTTAAATGCTAGTGCAAATGTGTAGTGGCTGAAAGGTCACTGCCTTTACCATATGTGCAGGCTGGCAAAGGTGTTTGTCCTCTCAGAGGACAGGCTGCATACTGTTCATGTCAACAAACAGCATTGCTAATATTTGTGCAAAATTCTCAGGAGTGTAGGAGAGGCAAAGATGCTCCCTCGACATAATTGTTCAAATAGCAGCTTCCCTTTGATGCAAAGAGAGGGATAATGAGGTGAATGTATTTGGGGCTGTTGGCATAAAGTGATTCGTTAGCCCTCCACTGGCGCTTTAATATTTGCATTGAGTGGTGTCACTTCTTTGTGCCGGTAGCAGAGTTGGTGTCTGTGGCGTGGCCATTACTCCTCTCCCAAAGGAAATCTGTTTTATTTGATGCTCTATTCCCCTAATGATAGGATATTAATAGATTGCATAGACAAGGAGTATTATTTCCTGGCTTCCCTTTGCTGCGGGAGCGTTCAGAAAGGGACAAGCTCTGTAAGCCTTTTCTGTTTGAAAGCTGAACCTTTTTCCTTAATAACTTGTTCTAGCCTGGATGCAGCCAGAGCTGAAATTTTCCATTAGAGTTTGAAGCGCCTGCCAACATAAACAGCCACTGCTTCTTTTCATTTCATCTCTGCTCGCTGCCGCTGGTGCTTCCAGTGCGTGAATATTACAGGCAGAGGGTTTTGTTCTTCTTAAAACAGGGGCTATAGGCTTCATATTTTTAAAATGAGAGCCTGACTGTTTTTTTTTTTTTTCCCTCTTTTCCTTTAGTCAGAGCAGATCTCCTGCTGGGCTTCAGTCCCTTTTGACAAATGGGCAGAGGCAGCAGTTAGTTGCTTTTCCTGTGTAAGTGAAACCATTGATTCATTTGCATAACAAACTCTGCTGTAGGGAACGTGTTGTTTCTCTTTTTTTTTGAGTGTGGCTAATCTTAGCTGATTGAGGGAGAACACTAAATTAGTAGGTTTGGCTTTAAGGTGAAGCAGTGCACTGAGGAGGCAAACAGTAATTCTGTTCACGCTTCTCACCGGGAGCCCAACATGTAAGCCAACGAATTTAATGAAATGCTGAGCTCACAGGAGCTGAGCTCAGATGGAGATATTCCTAAATTTAAGTGGCATCAAGCTGAAAGCTGTTGACAAAGGCCAGCTCATCTGTAAGGGGTGTTCAGTACATGTGGTCGCTGTGATTTGGCTTGTTTGGAGAAGTTTAACTGTTAAACCCATTGCAAATGTCATCATTTTATTAGCTCATAAAAGAGGCGGTTTGGAAAGGTCTTTGAAGAGGCATAAAGGTTTAACTCAGGTATCCACCGTGTCATCTTCATCCCTAAAACTGATTTCAAGTCTTGGGAGGAGAGCTGCTAACTGCATGCTTCGGTGGAGAAGCCTGGCCCTGAGTTCCAGCTCCTGATTTATACACCTGGGGTGTTCCTTTTGTTTCGGGTCCTTGATTGCTTCTTTTCTTCCAGCTTCACACATCCTGAAGGTATCTATTGCTTAGCTCTGAAATCCTTACTCTGGGAACTGCCTTTTCACAGGGCCCAGTGCCACTGGTGTGTAGCCATCTGGCTAATGATTATGGTTCCATCTTCCAGTGACCAAGCTACCACCCTCTTCCCTACCTGTGTGTCTTGTTTGCAGCTGAGGCAAGTAAAATCAAAGGAGGAAGTACTTCATGTGCTTTGGGTTTAGTTAGTTCACATTTCTTAAGCTTTCTCTTAAGAAAATTAATTGTTTACAGTGAGGCTGGTGAGACACTGGAACAGGTTGTCCAGGGAGATGGTGGATGGTTGTCCAGGTTGGATGGGGCCTTGAGAGCCTGGTCTGGCAGAAGGTGTCCCTGCCCATTGCCCATTGGAACTGGGTGGTCTTCAAGGTCTCTGTGCTGGTGTGAGGCTCATTGGAATATTTTAACGAGAGAAATCAGATCCTTGGTTGTGAAAAGAAAATAATGATGAAGTCTGTATCATTCATTGGTTTGCTGAGAGGCATAAAAAACCAAAATGTAAATAATCTGCCCCGTTCTGTCCCAGGACCTTTCCCTATTCACTTCCTCCTCAGCCTGCTCTAACTTCTCTCTACTAACAAATACCAACAGAAGCTTTGCTGCTTTTGTTTTTGTTTGCCTATTTGGCAGGTAGAGGGAGAAGGAGGAAGGTAGCTTCGAGCCCCTTCTGGGCAGTCTCTTTGTCCAGGAGGGAGTTTGGATTTCTGTGTTCCTTCTGATTTGTCTGTAGTTGTAAATATGTAGTGCATGTATGCTTGTGAATCTTTGCTGTGCAAATACAACTTCAGCTCCCAAGCCCTCTGAGCTAGTCTGGGAAATTTCAATAGTGTGGGGGAGAGAGCTCCTAACCTACCACAGTCCCTTCCAGTCCAAACCATTCCTTGAGTCCATGCTGGTGGTGCTTTACTTCTGTCTTCTAAAGGTACAGTGTTGAGAGCTCTCAAACTGGGCTGCAATATTGGAGTTTCTTACTGAGAAACTTTGGTAGGCCAAGAGCATAAAACCAGAAGGTGTATCCCAGTGCCAACTGGACTCCAGAACTGCATTTAGCCTGGGTAATAAATCAGCTCTGCACTCTGCTGGTGGGTTTTTTTTTTAATTATTTTACATTACATGATTGAAACTCACTGTTTATGTTTCTCTGCATGTTTAGAGGTAGGTGTGGGGGGGTGAATATTGTTGTAAGCCATTAGGCAATTGCATTGAGTTCTGTCAGAGAGCCAAAAAGGACAACTTCTGCTTTGTAGTGGAAGGTATGTGGCTGAGGAGCTGAACCCAGCCTGTTTGGGAAATTGATATTGTCTAAGTCTTCCTCAGCAACTGAGAGAACACAATGCTGCTCTGACTCCTCAGACTTCTCTAGCACTGCATTTTCTCTGTTTAGAATTCACCATCATAAGGTGTTTTGTTATGTTTGTTTTCCTGTTGTGAGTTCTGCTTTTAACATGTCTGCTGAAGGATATTTGTGTCCCTGGTTAAAACATTATTTTTTGTTCATCAGCAGCTGTCTACTTTTATTCTGTATTTTTCTTTCCCTAGGAGATGTTAGCCTTTTTCTTCTGTAGCAGGTGTCAGGTAGTGTCAAACACTCAGACATCAATCCTAAGGTCCTGTGCATCTCAGGTGAATCAGATAGCTACCTGGCTTTGAACACCTCCAGGGAGGTTGTGGAGCACAGAATCACCTAATGTGATCTTGGTCATGTTGGGTGATTCTGTGCTCCACAACCTCCCTGGGCAATCTGTGCCAGTGTCTCACCACCCTCACTGCAAACAACTTCCTCCTAACATCCAGTTTCAATCTACCTATCAGAGAATTTGTGTAGTTGATTTTCACAGCTGAGTGGCATATTCTTGGCAAGATTCTTTTCCAGGGATGTCATGCACCAAACTCTTCATGTTGTTTGTTTTCCATCCAGTTAAGGACTGAAGATAGGCTTTAGCTGCTTGGTAGCTCACAGACTTGAGGAGGGCACGTTGAGACTGGAGATTAGGAAGAGATTCTTCCCAGTGAAGGTGATGAGACACTGGCACAGGTTGCTCAGGGAGGTTGTGGATGCCTCCTCCCTGGAGGTGTTCAAGACTGGCTTGGATGAGGCCTTGATCAGCCTGCTCTAGTGGGAGGTGTCCCTGCCCATGGCAGGGGGCTTGGGACTTGAAGGACTTGGATCTTGAAGGTCCCTTCCAACTCAAACCTTTCTGTGATGCTGTGACTGAGGGTGTTACCTGGGTGTTATCCCAAGTGCTGGCATTTCATGTGTGTATTCACAGTGTGTGTGTGAGAGAGAGAAATTACAATTGCAAAAGATACTGCAGCAATTTTGTTTGAATTTTCCAGTTGAAGAAGTAAATAGAAACAGCTTTCACCTGTCAGGGGAGCCAGGGCACAGGAGAGCCAGACTGGGCTGGAGTACAGAGCAGTTTTCAGTTCCTTAACATAGACACTCTTGTAAATTGTTGTCCAGGTTGAGTGGGGTTCAGCAGCTGAAATGGTTTGAGGGGGAGAAGAAAAGCAGCAGAAGTGCTGCGTTGGCAGAGAGCAAGACTGTACCTTTAGTGTGCCTTGCCTGCCACCCTGAGCATGAAATGAACTTGCTGCTTGCACCACACATCACTGCCCTTAACCCTTGCTTCCTGCCCCTGATGGCACTGCAGGAATGGCATCCAGAGTCTTCCTTTGGCATGGAATCAGCCCCCAAATACATTGTCAGTCCTGAATACCCTGTACTCTGCTGCTGTAACTGTCCTGTGAGAAGAAGACAATAACAACCTCAGTAGCCAGATGCACTCATTTTGTCATTTTTCTTCCAGCCCAGCTGTAAGAAGCAGTGCTTGATTACTGAGATTTTGTTTTTCTTTGCTGTGTTTTTCCTTGCCAAGGAAGACTCTCAGGAATTAACACAGATTATGGAACAAACTGAGAACAGAGAGTTAAGATCAGGGGCTTTTGTTTAAGAGCTGTGCCATAGGGGAAACTAAGGCAGGCTGTGGATATAGGAGGCTCTGAAAGCCTCGTACTTAAAGCAGCACAAGCTGAAATCTGCTAGGTCTGATTTTGTTGTGTTTCCCCTTTCTGTTTTGTGTGTGGAAGGGAAATGCTTAGGTGTGTGCTGGACTTCAAATTCTCACAACATTAAAAACTGCTAATGGTTATGTATAGGTGATGGTGGTGTTCTTTTGGCTAAAGCAGTACTGCTTTTATCCCAGCAGCATAGGAGGCAAGAGGCCTGTTCTGCAGGAGGAAGGTAGAATGATTTTCAGACACAAAGAAAGGACCTGTGAGCTGTGTGGAATGCTTCCACTTTGAGTTTTCCTTTGCTGCTGTCTTGCCAGACTGGGATCCACCATTTGTGGTGTTGGTGCATTTTGCCTGGAGTGGAAGGACCTCCCCTTGCTGGCTGTGACCCCAACGTGGTTTATGCTGCAGCATCTGCTTCACTTCTTCCTTTCAGTCTAGTGAGGAAGTTACAGGTTAATGTCACATCAAACACTGAGAAACCACAGCAGGTGCCACAGAAAACCTTTTGGGTTTTGCATCTCCTAGTTATAAATCTTAGACTATTGATGGGTGTGTTGCCTTCTGATTGACCTCTCTCAAGAATAAATCATTTTCACAGATGCTTTGGGGTTGGAAGGGACCTTAAAGATCATCTACTTCCAACCCCATATGAAACTTTCTCTTTTGGAGAGGTGTCAGTGGAAGAGATCATTTCCAAAGTAGTCACTGTGGCAGAGAGCTTGGACTCTTAGCAAACAGACCAAGTGTTAGGAGACCAATGTCAAAAGCATAAATGCTGACAGTAGGGATGGTTGGGAAATCCTGACTGACTCAGGTCAGCTGGTGCATAGAAAATTGGCAGGGAGAATTGTTTCTTTTTATGCTACCAAACTCCTGTAGAGCAGTAAGAAAGGTGCTGGTAAGTAATTGCTGTGGTGAAAGATTGTTCAGTTGAGCTGAATCCTCCCCTTCCCTTCCCCCAACATACTTTCTGTGCTCCCTTTTTCCCCCTCTTCCCAGTGCCCCCGACACAAACTGAGTTATTTTGTACCATGCCTCTAGACTTTAACCTTTAAAGAAAGGGAGACTGCATTCCAGGTTATAAAACAGCTCTTTCCTCATGCAATTTGAGAAGTCCTCCCTGTTGTTTAATTCTGAGCCTGCTTTGTGCCTGGTGCCTCATGTTGTGTGAAGCACTAGGACATCCCACAGGAACTCTTGATTTATTTTGCTAACTCTGCCCTTCTCTGTGGTTCACAAACCCCTAATGATCTGTGAAGCTCCAAGATTTTTGAGTTGAACAGTAGTAGTTGTAAGAACCTCCTCTGCTAACATGAAAGGCCTAACATTTTCCACATGCTGGGGTTTTGGCCTCATGAAAAGCTGACCTCCTACAAGTACAGTTTGTAAAGCTGAGGATCCTGGGCCAGGGCTTGTTAATGCTGTTGTGAAATGGGGTGTGGGGGAGAAGAGGAGGGAAAAAAAAAAGGCAGGAAAACTCTGGGCTCTGGGCCAGTGTGAAAGATGTGATACAGTGAACATGTTACTCTTGCCCTTTGGTACTTTTTGGGTTTGATTAGTTTTGTTTCCAGGCAGCTGAACTGTGGACTTGGCCTTTTTTTTTCTCTTTGGGTTTGGTTTTGGTGGCTAAGGATGTGCCAGAGCTCAAGTCTTTCATCACCTGGATTGCAGGGAGAGGGAACTAGGGAAATAAATTGTGCCACCTCCCCAGCAAATGGACCAAGCAAAACAAACCAGTGAGACCTCCCCCAAAAGGAACCCCTTTAAACTGGGCACACACACACACAACCCTTTGCTCTTTCCTTATTCCTGCAGCCTTGCACTGTCACTTTTCCATGTTACTTTCTCTTCTCTGAAGTTTCCTTTAGACTTTGAGGATTGAGAGTGAATTTAGCAGCTGTGCAGTGCTGACTGCAGTACCTGGATTTATGTTTTGTGTTCAGCATCACCAGGTAAGTGGAAAGATTGTCAGGGTGAAGGTGCCAGTCTCCTTTTGGTGGTGCCCAGTAATAGGGCAAGGAGCAGTAGGTATAAGCTGGAACCCAGGAAGTTCTACTTCAACATGAGGAGAAACTTCTTTGCTGTGAGGGTGACAGAGCCCTGGAGCAGGCTGCCCAGAGAGGTTGTGGAGTCTCTTTCTCTGGAGGCTTTCCAAATCCTCTCAGATGCATTCCTGTTTGACCTGCCCTAGGTCATTCTGTTTTGGTAGGAGTATTGGTCTAGCTAATCTTTAGAGATCCCTTTCAACCCCTAATATCCTGTGATTCTAAGAAGGAAATTTGCCTTTCTAAATGCTAGTTTGTTTCCAAGAGCCCAAAAGACAGGCTTGGCTGTGTAGGAGAGCTGTGCCATGCTGGCCTCCTGACCTCATCAGAGATGTGTGCTTGGTGGTTTGTGTAGTAAGGGTTTGGGTTTTTTGCCCCTCACCTTGGCTCCCTCTGCTTCACTAGAGCCTGGCTGACTTCTCTGCAGTGTCAGTGTCACACAACCTCTCTGTGGAGGTTTCTCCTCCTGATGTTGGAGCAGTCCAGTTGCAGTTTATAATGGCAGCTGGAGGAACATCAGTAACAGAAGCAGGTGGGGATCAGTTTGGACCTTGGCTTTGTCCTGCAGAATTTCATACCTTGCACATTCAGATGTGATTAAAGCTCTGTGCCATAAACCTTGCATGCTCTGGATGCTTAAAGAGCATCTAGAAAAATGCATTTCCCTAAATCCCCACTGGTGAATCAGATCCAACTGGGGGATGTATCCTTGGGCTTTCACCTTGTCAGAGTGAACTGACATGGGCAAAGTCCTTCCACCTTCAGCCCTGCATTGAGGATGTATTCATTCAACTCTTCCAGCTCCTGGTCTTACTCTGTGGCATTCAATGTGATGTGTTTTTGCTTGGTTGTTTTTGCTGTTGTTGCCTGGCTTTAGAGGAACATTCTTTTGTTGTGAGCAAAAGCACTTCTGAAAAGAATTTCTCTGCTCACTGGGGGTATAAAGCTCTCCTCCCTGTCTTTCCCTTATATTCTTTTAAGGTGAGTAATGGTTTTGCTTCAGAGAAACACAAATTGCTTAAACTTGTAAGCCTTTCAGAAATGATTCAAATGATCTTCAGCTAAGGGAGGAAAAGGGGGGAAGCTAAAGTCATGTTAGATTTGAACAGCCAGAGACTTTTAACCCATAGCTCTCCACATGGTGCATGGAAATCAAAGGAGGTGTGGCTGGCAGGTTGAGAGAGGTAATTCTGCCACTCTGCTCTGGTGAGACCTCACCTGCAGTGCTGTGTTCCAACATGCACTGGGTCCAGAGGTTCCACCATGAAGTGGGTCCAAAGGAGGCCACAAAGGTGATCAGAGGGTTGGAGCTCCTCTGCTATAAAGATAGGCTGAGAGAATTGGGGTGTTCAGTCTGGAGAAGAGAAGGCCCCAGGGAGACATTAGAACTATATTTCAGTCTCAGAAGCTGACCTGCAGGAAGGGTGGGAAGGGACTGTTCAGAAGGGCTTGGAGGGAATAGGACAAGAGGCAGTGGTTTGAACCTGGAGCAGGGCAGATTTAGGTTGGACATGAGGAGGAAGTTCTGCATGGTGAGAGTGGGGAAACACTGGAACAGGTTGCCTGGGGATGTGGTTGAGGCCCCATCCTTGGAGACATTGAGGATGAGACTTAATGTGGCCCTGGGCAGCCTGATGTAGTTGGAGGTGTCCCTGCAGACTGCAGGGGGTTAGACAAGATAACCTGGGGTACAGTGTGCAATTCTGGAGCCCCCAGCACAGCAAGGACATGGAAGTGTTGGAGCCAGTGCAGAGGAGGCCAGCAAGATGCTGAGAGGGCTGCAGCAGCTCTGCTGTGAGGACAGGCTGAGAGAGTTGGGGCTCTGCAGCCTGCAGAGGAGAAGGCTTCCAGGAGAGCTTGGAGTGGCCTTGCAGGATCTGAAGGGGGCTGCAGGAAGGCTGGGGAGGGACTATTGACAAGGTCTGGAAATAGCAGGACAAGGGGAATGGGTTTGAAGTGGCAGAGGGGAGATTGAAAGTGGATGTTAGGAGGAAGTTGTTTGCAGTGAGGGTGGTGAGACACTGGCACAGGTTGCCCAGGGGAGGTTGTGGCTGCTCCCTCCCTGGAGGTGTTCAGGACCAGGTTGGAGGCTTTTAGCAACCTGTACTAGTGGGAGGTGTCCCTGCCCATGGCAGGGGGTTGGCACTGGATGGCTTTGAGGTCCCTTCCAACCTAACCCATTCTGTGATTCAAAGATGAGCTTTGAGGGTCCCTCCCAACCCAATGTCATCTGTGAACCTGTGCAATGATTCATCTACTTCTAGAACTATTTCTTGAGTAGGTGTCTGTCTACTGTAGAGACAAACAGAGGTTGGAACCTGCTCTTTGTGGTTGCTACAAATGACCCCACTTGCCCCACTCATCTCCTGACTATTTTTCCATGGAGAATATGGATAACACTGAAGTCCTAACAGTGCTGGAGACAAATCCATGGGATTGATAAGTGTTTTAAGTGAGAGCTGCCCAACCACTTCCTCATCTCATCTGATCACTTTCACAGTCCTGATCCCATAGTTACAGGCTTGAGTCAGGACTCCAAAAAGCCATGCTGGCATTTAGAAGTTGTGCCCATGGAGGTGCTTGTTGTTCCAGCCATGAAACAGCCTGTGCCAAACACATCTGACTCACCACTGAGGAGCTGGCTTCGTCTATTTGCTTGTGCCAAAGCAGTGCTAAGGGGGTTTTGGAGGATTTTTCTGAACTGCTGAAGTTTGGTTTTGACCTTTTCAAGTGGATTTACGTAGAAAAGAGATGGGAAATTTGTGCAAGTGGGTTTCAGGTTCTGTTTGATTACTGTGGTTGTCAGAGCTGAAAATGTGGCTGGAATCCTGCAGGCTGTAGCTAAACAGCCTTTGGTGCACTGTGTAGTTGTGGGTTGTCATTCCATAAAGGTCATGTCAAAATGAGGAAAAACCCCAAACCAAAATACCAAAACCCTCCTGACTAGCAGAGGTTTTTTACCGTAGGAACATGAAGTTCTTTGCCCTTCTGATTTTTGGAGTATTCCTCCTTCATAGTCTCTCCAGGAGTATCTCCTTCTCCTCTGTTGTGTCATCTGCTTCCCAAATACTCTGGGAATCAGCTTCCAGCTGTGGTAGCTTTGTTGCAGCTCTAATACTCTGTTGGCCATGGGAGGGCTGTTGAGCAGAGGTAGCTTCTTTAATTAGGTTCCTGTCTGTAGTTGAAATCTTTTCAGACTGAGCAGTGCAGGGACAAAACACAGCTGATGGAAGCCTGGTGGATGGACATTGATAGATGCAGTTTGCTCTGCGTGGCCATCCCTGAAGGGCTCTTACCAGGTGGCAGGACAGGGCCAGAAGGGAGCTGGTCTGTTGGGTCCCAGGCAGTTTGCAGTCCTAGGCAGAGATACTTTATAGAATGGTAAGGTTGGAAGGGACCTCAAAGCTCAGCCAGTTCCAACCCCCTGCCATAGGCAGGGACACCTCCCACTAGCACAGATCACTCAAGGCCTCCTCCAACCTGGCCTTGAACACCTCCAGGGAGGGAGCAGCCACAACCTCCCTGGGCAACCTGTGCCAGTGTCTCACCACCCTCACTGTAAACAACTTCCTCCTAACATCCACTTTCATTCTCCCCTCTGCCGCTTCAAACCCATTCCCCTTGTCCTGCCATTCCCAGACCTTGTCAATAGTCCCTCCCCAGCCTTCCTGCAGCCCCCTTCAGATCCTGCAAGGCCACTCCAAGGTCTCCTGGAAACCTTCTCCTCTGCAGGCTGCAGAGCCCCAACTCTCTCAGCCTGTCCTCACAGCAGAGCTGCTGCAGCCCTCTGAGTGTCTTGGTGACCTCCTCTGGCCTGGCTCCAGCACTTCCATGTCCTTCCTGTGCTGGGGGCTCCAGAACTGCACACAGATGGGGTCTGAGGAGAGCAGAGTATTCCTGGAGAGAGCATGAAGGAGGAATACCCCAAAAATCCATCTGCTTTTACTCCTTTTCTGCCCCACTCCCCAAGGTCACCTTCATCTGTAGTAGGTAGTGGGGGTTTCCATTTTATTCCATTAGAAGTGTTTTGGAAAGGGCAGGAGGAAAGCAAGTGAGATGCTGCCAGAGCTTTGTTGCCTCTGTATTATTTTGCTTTGTGTCTGCAGTAATTAATGTTGACGTTGTTGCTTGAAGGCTGCTGGGTTCCTGGCAGCTCTGCTTTCCTGCTCCCCAGGGCATCTGCTGGCCATGGGATGCATGCCCCCCAAGATGCAGGTTGCAGGGACCTGCATCTTCTCTGAACAGCAACAATGGCTGCCTGCTAATGTAGTCCTTCAGCAGGTTAATAGCCCTTTGGTAGGAGGCTTCCTCTGTTAGCTTTGGAAGCATTCTAGAGGAATTCTGTGAAGCCTTCTGAATGCTGTGAGCTTCCCACAGCTCAGTGCTGGGAGGTTGCAGGCTCTACACCTGCTCTCTCAGGTCCTCCTGGGTGTCTGAGGTCACATAGATATTTTTTAAGCCTGGTGAGTAACCAAACCACAGGAAAAAAACAGCTTTTTGAGCCACAGAAACAGCTTTGTTCATGCATTTGCCAATTAGAATGGTTTCAGTGATGAGACCACCTTGCAGGAGCATGTGTTTAATGCATCAGGGAAACAGGAGTAACAGCAAACCTGTCTTGCTGCTTTGTCTCTGGAGTCTCTTCTGAAGGGAGGAAGCAGCAGCTGATGCTTGGGTTAGCAACAGCTTGCTTTGGAGGAAGGAAATGCAAATTGGGAGGGCCTGTGTGGTTTTAAACATAAACAAATAACCAAAGCAAATCCACACAAGCACTGGGAACTTGCTGCTTGAATTCACAGCTGTGATGTTCACAGAGGTATTTCCCCCCCACAATAAGTCCACACAAGCACTGGGAGAACTTGCTGCTTGAATTCACAGCTGTGATGTTCACAGAGGTATTTCCCCCCCACAATAAGTCCACACAAGCACTGGGAGAACTTGCTGCTTGAATTCACAGCTGTGATGTTCACAGAGGCATTTCCCCCCCACACTTCTAATACATCTTTTTGAAGATTGGAGTTTTCAGGAGTGCTGTGGGAATTTGTGCCTAGGTGAGCTCTCACTGTAGGATGTTACCCTGGGTCTGCTGCAGCTGAGTGCAAGGAGGAATAATTTGTGGTAGTTGTGGGTTTGTTGGCTTTTGTCATTGGGTTTTGTGAATGTAGAACAGGAACTCTCCTAACGTAGCAACCAAAAAGAGGACAGAGGTAAATGGCTTCATCTTGTCCCACATATTTAACCTATTTTATAAACTCAGATGTTCTTAGAAACCTGCATGTCAGTACAGACAATGGCTGTTCTCTTCCTGAAGTCTCTGCCCCTGTCTGAGGCCAAAAGGAATTTGGTGTTTTCCTGTATTGTTGAATGTGGTTCTTTCAGGCTGTTAAACAACTCTTCCTTCACAGTCAATTAAAATACACACAGATCCATGACTGCAGCACCTGGAGGATATCCTCATTCAGGAAGCAACCTGCTTTGTTATCCTTTCCACAGTTCAAGTCTTTGTTAGCTGGATTGTTCCTCTTGGATAAGAACCAAGAGCCCACTCAGGAGGAAGGCAGTAAGTTTGGTTAGGCTGCAGAGCTTTTTCCATGCCATGCAAGTGACACAGTGTGCCCAGCTGACCTGTTGCCTCCTGTGCTACAATTCATAGTGATTTTTTTTTTCCTGACTGTTTTTTGACTCCTTCCTGTGTGGAGAATTATGCTAGAGATAGCAACACAGAGATTTTTAAGTTTTATTCTTCTCTGAACTTGTCGAACTTTGTAGTTGAATTTATTGCAAGGAGCACAGCACATGTGGCAAACAGAATGACTAACAGACTTGGTACTGATCAGCCTGACCCCAAAACCCTTGCAGGTCATTTGTTGGGGTTTTTTTTTCATGTGATGTCTCACTCTCAGCTTCTCCACATAGCAAAACTGACTACCATATTTGTACAGAAGTAGTGTAGTAGTACTAGAAAAAGTTAACCCATTTTCAGGGTACATAGAATGGGTTGGGTTGGAAGGGACCTTCAAAGGTCAGCCAGTCTAACTCCTCTGCAGTCAGCAGGGACATCCTCCACTAGAGCAGGTTGCTCAGGGCCTTGTCCAGCCTGACTTTGGTCTCTGGAGATGTGGCCTCAACCACCTCTCTGGGCATCCTGTTGCAGTGCTTCACCACCCTCATGGTGCAGAACTTGTTCCTATCTAAATCTCCTTCCGTTCCAAATCATTGCCCCTCACCCTATCACTGCAGGCCTTTGCAAACAGTCCCTCTGCAGCCTTCTTGTAACCCCCTGGCAGGCTACTCTTAGGTCTGCCTGGAGCCTTCTCTTCTCCAGGCTGAACAACCCCAGCTCCCTCAGCCTGTCCTCATAGCAGAGATGTTCCAGGCCCTTTATGTTTGTGGCCTCCTCTGGCCCCACTCCATCATGTCCAAGTCCTTCCTGTTTTCAGGGCTCCAGAGCTGGACACTACTCCAGGTGAGGTCTTACCAGAGCAGAGTCAATTGGCAGAATCCTCTCTCTTGACCTGCTGACCACCCTTATTTTAATGCAGCCCAGGATGTGAGTACACTTTGCTGTGATCCCTTCAGCTGCTGGGATGCTCCTGGCAGTCTTTGGTTCAGTTTCCTTGTGACAGAAGCTCTGAAAGGTAATTGGCAGGAAGAAGCAAAATAGGAGAACGCAGTGTTGGCATTTTAAACACCAAACCCAAACCACAGCACTCAAAACACACACAAAGAAACCCAACCCAATCATTCCACATTCGTTGCCTACATCTGATGAAATTACAGGCTGGATGTTGAGGCAGAGTTTCCAAACACAAAAAGGTCTAACAGCAGCCTTGTGACAGGATGAGTGGTGCTGAAGGTCACTTTTCAGAGGTGCAGTTAACGTCAGCCTTTTGGAGATTATCCACTAATGCAGCAGGCAGCCTGCTGCCTTTCATCTTGGAGGGGGCTGCACTTCGTGTTGGAAGGATGGAGCCAATTATTTCAGGGTTATGTGGCAGTTGGTTTTGGTTTTTATGATCAGGGGCCTGGAACACCTCTGCTATGAGGACAGGCTGAGGGAGGTGGGGTGGGGTTGTTCAGCCTAGCAAAAAGAAGGCTCTGGGGAGACCTAAGAGCAGCCTGCCAGGGCCTGAAGGGGCTACAAGAAAGCTGGAGAGGGACTTTTTACAAGGGCTTGTCATGATAAGATGAGAGGGAATGGGTTGAAGCCGGATGAGGGCAGATTTAGACTGGAGATTAAAAAGGAATTCTTTACAGTGAGGGTGGTCAGACACCTCGCTGTTGCCCATGGAGCCTGTGGGTGCCCTGTCCTTGGAAGGCTGCAGAGGGCCTGTTTGCAAAGGCCTGCAGCGATGGGATGAGGGACAATGATTTGGAATTAAAGAGCAGATTTAGATTGGACATTAGGAACAAATTCTGCACCATGGGAGTGGTGGAACACGACAGCAGGTTGCCCAGGGGGGTAGTTGAGGCCCCATCCCTGAAGATTTCCAAGGTCAGGCTGGACAAGACTCTGGGCAACCTGCTCTAGTGGAGGATGTCCCTGCTGACTGCAGGGGAGTTGGACTGGATGACCTATGGAGGTCCTTTCTAACCCAACCCATTCTATGACTCTATCATTCTGTGTTCCATGGGAGTCTGTCCCACCCTTTTAAGCCATTTTACCTTGTTTCAGTTACTTCTGGTGTCACTATTAAAGGTAAAAAGGTCTTTAAAACAAAACCCAAACCCTGCCTGGTGAAATAAGCAGCACTCCAAAAGCTTGGCATTCTTTTTTATGGAAATGGGGGAATGAGGTGGGGAGAGGATTGATTAATGACATGGATCAACATACATGGGCAGACTCTGATAGCATCTTGGAGACTTGCTTTGAACAGAGAGCGCAGTGCTAATGCATTTAACCAGCAGTACCAACCACAGGAGAAATGTTTAGCATAAAGACTTGTTCTCCTTTTGTGAAGTGATTCTGTGTTTAACAACCAAGTGAGATCTGCCAAACTATCTCTGCTTGATGTGGAAAAATTACTGTGTGCTTCCCCCCCCCACACACATGTTGCTGTTGCTTTTTTTATTGTGCATTGTGCTTCAGAAGTCACCAAACTTTGTATAATTGCTTACTTCCTTACTATGCCTCTTGGAAATGGTTTTATAGTTCCTTGTGAAATAGAAAAGCCTCCAAAAGGACTGTTAAAGCTACATTGTATTCATAACAGCAGCATTATTCTGTGTCACTTGGGTTAGTCAGGGAGCTGCTTTGCAGGCAGTTGGGACTTTAACAGCAAACATCCCTGATTGCAGACAAGATGACTGAGGTGATAGGACGCAGGAAGGACATGGAAGTGTTGCAGTGGGTCCAGAGGAGGCCACCAAGATGCTCAGCAGCTCTGCTGTGAGGACAGGCTGAGAGAGTTGGGGCTCTGCAGCCCGGAGAAGGCTACCAGGAGACCTTACAGTAGCCTTCCAGGATCTGAAGGGGGCTACAGGAAGGCTGGGGAGGGACTACTGACAAGGGCTTGCAATGCCAGGATGAGGTGGAATGGGTTTAAACTTGCAGAGGGGAGATTGCAAGTGGATGTTAGGAGGAAGTTGTTTGCAGCAAGAGTGGTGAGGCACTGGCACAGGTTGCCCAGGGAGGTTGTGGAGCACAGAAGCACAGATCTTTGATCATGTTGGGTGATTCTGTGCTCCACAACCTCCCTGGAGGTCTTGTGTGCTCCACAACCTCCCTGGAGGTGTTCAAGGCCAGGTTGGAGGAAACCTTGAGTGACCTGTACCAGTGGGAGGTGTCCCTGCCTATGACAGGGGGTTGGAACTGGCTGTGCTTTGAGGTCCCTTCCAACCTTCCCATTCTATGGTTCTATAGCAACACTTTGACCATAACCTTTCAGCCAAGTGCCTGAATGCTGCCTCCTTGTCCTTTTTCAGTGGGCTTTGATAAATATTTTGTTTCAGGTGGCAATTAAAGCTACTAATAAAGAGAAGGACTGGAAAGTGGCATTGGGCAAAGTGATCCATCCATGGATGGGCCTGTGTGTGCCATTGAGCTGACTGGTGGTGACCCAGGGGTGGGTAATTTCTGGGTTTGTCTTTCTGCAGAGAAAAGGAAGGGGAGGGAAGGGGGAGGGAAGGGAACTGGGGGGGAACAGTAGTTCTTAACATGGCCTACTTTTGATGTTTAACTTAATAGGGAGCTTTGGACAGGCAATTAACAGGATTAGTGAGTTATTTGTCTGTTTGAATGTGGATATTTGCATGCTTGCTTTTGTGAAGAGTGTGCAGTTGGCAGAGGCTGTTTCTTTGCTCTCTCATCTCTTCTTTTTAATACTTCACTATTTCTTTTTTTTTTACCTTCAGATCAGTTTATCCATTTCACAAAACTCTGAAGTTCTGCAGGGTTGCACTTCCCTTTGTCACTCTGAAGAGAAACAGCTCACAGTGATTGGGGTTTACACAAAGTCCAGATGAGTTTACTCATTGCTTTTCTCTCAGTGGTTTTCTGAAGGATAGGAGAGGATTTAAAATCCTTGACTCCTTAAAATATTCTGATCCCCCAAGATACATATTTGCTGCTTGGGCTGCTGCCAGCTGTTCAGCTCTTGGGTCACTAATGCTTCAGACTGAATTTGAAGCAGTGAGTTGGAAGTGAAGAATTGCATCTCTCACCTACTCAAAGTCCCTTTCCTTACTTTGGAGATGTGAATGTGGAGTGGGTTGCCTGCTGCTCACAGCTTGGTGTTCTTCCATGCCTAAGCTGAACGTCAGGTGTGTGTTGGGGCTCTTGTGTGTGTTTGGGAATGAAAGATTCATGAAGCATTTTCAAGAGAAGGTTGTGCTGGTGTGAAAAGCAACACTCTAGAAAAATTCCAGTAAGTGATTCCAGTTTTTGGTGCATCATTTAGCACTTTCACAGCTTGCATTGGGTTGGGAGGACCCCTCAAAGGTCATCTTGCCCAACCCCTCTGCAGACAGCAGGGACACCTCCAGCTGGAGCAGACTGCTCAAGGCCACATCAAGTCTCATTTTGAATGTTTCCAGGAGTGGGGCCTCAACCATGTATCTGGGCAACCTGTTCCAGTGTTTCCCCACTCTCACTCTGCAGAACTGCCTCTTGATGTCCAGCCTGAATCTACTCTGTTCCAATGTCAAACCACTGTCCCTCATCCTATCACTCTAAGCCCTTCTGAACAGTCCCTCCCCAACCTTACTCTGGGTCCCCTTCAGATAGCTGAAGTTCTGCTTTATGATCCCCTAGAGTCTGCACCTCTCCAAGCTGAAGAGACCCAATTCTTTCATCCTGTCTTCATGGGAGAGGTGCTCCAGCCCTCTGAGGAGCTGTATTTTCTCTCTTGTTTTTGCCATTGCTACCATTTGCATGAAAACATCTGAATTTGTCTTAATTTGTTACTTTGGATTTATTCCCACCTGACTTTTTGCCCTGCCAGCTTGGGAGCAGCTAATTATAACAGCATTCTAGAGCTGGGGAATCCTGATTGTCATCAGGTAGAGGGATGGGCTGAACCCCAGACTGACTTCACAAGTGAGACATAAGCAATAGAAGCACACAAAGAAATGGGGAAATTACTCAAGTAACCCAACAAACAATACCTGCAAGGAAGGATCAAAACTGAATGACATCTTAGCAGTGTTCCTGTGCTTAGTTTAATGGGGGGAAAAATACCAGAGCTGAAATTAGTTCTAAAAATAATACATGAGACAAAACATAACTTTTGCTTCTATTGTGCATGGTTAGATCCAGCACAGAAAAGTGATATTTTTTTTAGCCAAGGAAGCACTCTCTGTGGTCTGTCTTTCATATGTCTACAGGGTTTCCTTGCCAGAGTTGTGTAATAGCTCAGATCTTGCTGTTGCAAGATGTCTGCCTCAGTTGTGTCAGCTGTTGGGTGGCTGAAGGTGTTTGTGATCAGAAGGAATCACAGAATCATTCAGGTTGGCAAAACCCCTCAGGATCACCAAGTCCAGCCCAGAACCCTGCTCCGCGAGGCTCACCCTAAACCATGTCCCCAGGCACCACTTCCAAATGACTTTTAAACACATCCAGGGGTGGTGACTCCACCACCTCCCTGGGCAGCCCATTCCAATGCCTGACCACTCTTTCTCTGAAAAAAAAAATCCTCACATCCAGTCTAAGCCTACCCACTTGCAGCTTGAGGCCATTCCCTCTTCTGTCACTCTTTACCTGTGAGAAGAGACCAGCCCCAGGCTCTCCACAATGTCCCTTAAGAGACAGTGATGAGATCTCCTCTCAGCCTCTGGGTCTTGCATCTTTAGTCCATGGCTCTTCATTTCTTTGAATTTTCCTAAGCAAGATGCAGGGTTTGTGGTGGGTAGAATAGAGTGCTACCAGCTCAGAACCAGGCAAACAGAGAGGGAAGAAATAAGGAGGACAGAAAGGCTGTTGTGAGGTAGTAACTCTGCTGTTGGAAGGCCTGGAAGTGATGAATTGTTTGAAAGAGCAGATGCCTTTAAGAGCTGAGATGGCTGACACACTGCTGTGTTTTGCTCCTAATTGATGGAGGACTGCACATAAAGCTGAGAGCATTCTTAGGGTAGTGAATATTTCATACAGAAAACACAGGGATCCTGCATTTAGAGAGGCTGCAAAGACAGGATGAGGCCTGGGAAGAGGTTGCCCAGGGAAGCTGTGGGTGCCACATCACTGGGAGCATTCAGAGTCAGGTTGAACAGGGCTTGGAGCAGCCTGATCTAGTGAAAGATGTCCCTGCCAGTGCCAAGGGGCAGAAGTCCTTCTCTGTCCTAGGTGCCTTTGCTCCTTTTGGATGCCAGAAATTTTGCCTGCATCAACCTGAGGGTTTCTTTTGCCCTGAAAAATGCTTCCTGTCTCCTTTGCCCAGCCAAGAAGCTCTGTAATGCCAGCTCATTACTGCTGCTGTGATCTTCTCTGAGGAGCTGACAGGAGCAGCATCTTACAACATGCTCCTTAAATGGGCAGATGCCATCTTGTTATCTTCCATCACTCATCACCTAGGCCTTGCCAGGAAGAATTGAAGGGTTCTTTATGACTCTTATGCTCAGCCACAGCCCTTTCCAGGTATTTCTACCTTCTGTTGTTCTAGAGGGATTGGAAGGAGGAAAAAAACCTCAGGTAACAAAGCAGGATGGTTTTGACAGACCATGAAGTCAGTCTTGTAAAGAGAAAACAGACTTCATCTCCTTGTTCTTGTGTGGACCTTCACTTCTGACTTGATCAGGCTCTCCAGGTTCTGTGAAATGGGCTAATAGATTTGTGGAATGGTTTGGGTTGGAAGGGACCTTGAAGATCATCTGGTTCCCCTCTGCTATCAGCAGGGACACCTCCCACCAGCCCAGGCTGCTCAAGGCCTCGTCCAGCCTGGCCATGAACACCTCCAGGCAGGGGCATCCACAGGCTCCCTGGGCAGCCTGTCCCAGTGTCTCACCACCCTCACTGCCATAGATTTCTTCCTAATCTTCAATCTAAGTCTGCCTTCCTCAAGCTTCAGTCCATTCCCTCTCACCCAATCACTGCAAGCCCTTTTCTCAGCCTTTTTCTTAGAGGTGCTGTGGAAATAAAGATGTAGAGAATGCACTGCAGGGCTTGGTTGTAAGAGAGGCTTTGTCAGGACTGTAGTAGGCAGGAAAAGGAGGAGAAGAGGAGCTGGAGGATTCCCAGAATTGATCATATGATGTCAGCATGGCCTTTGTGAGCTGGCTCTCTTGCTGCAAGTTTGATGTGCTGGGGCAGTGCACAGAGAGAGCCTTCACCAAAGTTCACCTATTTGATGTCTGCAGGAAACATTAACTTGTGCCCTGCATGTGGTTGTTTGCTGAACTTGGCCCTGAGCCCAAGCCCTGTGTTCAACACTGAGCCTGTTTCACAAATGGAAATCTTCCACAGTTAGAAGGGAGGAGGAGAATGTGTCCCCACCAAACAGACTCTTGGCATTCCAGCTTTGAGATTTAGCCTCAGCATCCATCAGCAGCTTTTTCTCTTTTGGTCTGGGCATATTTCTTACCAAGAATTAATTTATTTATAGCTCCATCTTCTGCTGTAGTAAACCAAATCCAAACTGTAATGCAACTTAATAACAGATGAAAGCTGAATTTGCTTTCTCTAGAGACACAGGTTGGTTTGTGGGGGTAGAAATCTGTTCTTGGATTCATTCAGGGGAGGGAATTCTTTAAACTCAGCATGTTCTCACTTGTAGTTAATGGAGTTCTCCATGCAATAAATCACTTTGGCTTCACTCTGATTTACACTCAGCTAACACTACTGATTTTAGAGGTGATCACTGAAAATGGCTGCAGATAAAGTTGAGGCTGGAAGTCCAAGCTGACCATGTAACCTCAGTCTGTGTGCTTCAAAGTAAAAGCAGATTTCACAGTTGCAGTTCTGCTTCCTGCACTTGGATTATTCATAGGCTCATAGAATGGGGTGGGTTGGAAGGGGCCTTGAAAATCATCCAGTCCCAAACCCCCTGCCATGGGCAGGGACACCTCCCACTAGCCCAGGGACACCTCCCACTGGCCCAGGTTGCTCAAGGCTTCATCCAACCAGACCCCCAAGATGGGGCCATCCACAGCCTCCCTGGGCAGCCTGTGCCAGTGTCTCCCCACTCTCTGTGTAAAGGATTCCTAATCTCCAGTCTCCAGGAGTGTTGGAAGTGGATGATCTTTAATGTCCCTTCCAACTCAAACCATCCTTTGATGAGCAGGTATTGATAGCATCCCTTATTTTGTCGTGGTTTTGAAGTTCCCCATTGTAAAAGGTTCTCTTTCAGTTCCTGACACCTCGGATGCTGTGTTGATTACAAGCCACTAATTAAAGTGATCCCTCACACTGCCTCGTGGTAGACATTAGCATGCTGTGACTGTTAGACATGGTAGCAGGGAGTAAATGGTGTAATGCTGCCTGTGTTTGGCATAGCTGGTCAGCCAGCCTCTGTTTCCAGGGCATGTTGGCAGGGTCTGACTAACGGTGAGGAGTTTGTGGCCTCTCACTGATGCAGCTGGGTGAGACTCTTCAGTGTTCATCAGTTGGTAACAAGAAAAGGTCTCTGCAGGGAGAGCTGCCTGGGGTGGGTAGGTTGGAGTCTGGGTGCATGTGGTAGGAGCTGTCAGGTACCACTTAGAGAAAATTGTTGCAGGGTTTTGCATAGCTAACAAAGCAGCACAACAAAGCACTCCTCAGCTTCAGAAGATTGCTGATGGGGTGAAAACGACTCCTGATGCCTCTTCATCAGAAACGGCCTCAGTCTCCAATTTGCAGAACAACTGAGGAGGGGAGGTGGAGACAGGAGGAAAATAAACCTGTCTCCATTTAGGTGAGGGAGCTGAGCTGTCCTTGGGCAGTGAAGTGAAACGCAGAGAGCAGTGCTTCAGGCACACAGAGGCAGCTCCAGCAGCAGCTCGGCAGGCAGCTGCAAGGGGCATGCTAGGTGAGAGGCAGGCAGGCTGCACAGTAGGTCAGTGCCCTTGTTCGACAGCTTTCCTGGGCTCTGCACTTCCTTTTCCTCTGCCCTAAGAATGCAGGGCCAGAAGAGGCCTGGGGGGATTGCTGGGTCTAAAGTTCTGTTGTCACAGGCAACCAGCTCTCAAATCCCTTTCATGAAGGGATCAAACTTCATATTAAAGCTGGTAAGGTCTGCAGCCATTTGTTCTTTTGCCAATACTGCCCTTTTGCTGTAATGGCTCTTCTGTCTCCCTGGTGGGTAGCTGGATGTGGAGCTGCAATTCTGTGTAATAGGCCTTGTGCAGAGGCAGATAGACAAAGATGACTTTTCTAATGCTGCAGCTGCTTTATGTCATCCAGCAGGTCAGAAGCTGAAATTTGCCCAACTTGTGAGAAATAGCTATCAGAAGGTTAGCTTAGCCTGGTGGTGTGAATCAGCTCTTGGGTGTTCCTCCTGTTGCTGAAATCTCAGGAGTGGCAGTTGATTAGGGGCTTGATGAAAAACACTATTGCCTTAACTTGCTCCTTCCATAATAATTATTTTCTCTCCTGCTTGCACTGCTCTTCTGTCAGAGGTTAGCATCCCTGGAGTGGACATGGCAGAAAGGCAAAGATGAGCCCCCTGCTTCATTGCAGCTGACAGCAGAAACTGCAATCTCTGTCATTTTAAATCAGCACACTTTGACCTGGCCTGACACCCCCTGCTGTGGATGTGTGCAGGGAGGGCAGGATCACAGAATCACAGAATTAACCAGGTTGGAAAAGGCCTTTGAGATCATCGAGTCCAAGCTAGCACCTAACCCTTTCTAGTGAACTAAACCCTGGCACCAAGTGCCTCATCCAACCTCCTTCTAAACACCTCCAGGGATGGGCACTCCACCACCTCCCTGGGCAGCCCATTCCAATGCCAATCACTCTCTCTGCCAACAACTTCTTCCTAACATCCAGCCTGAACCCGCCCTGGCACAGCTTGAGGCTGTGTCCTCTTGTTCTGTCCCTGGGTGCCTGGCAGCAGAGCCCAACCCCACCTGGCTACAACCTCCCTTCAGGTAGCTGCAGAGAGCAATGAGCTCTGCCCTGAGGCTCCTTTTCTCCAGGCTAAACCACCTCCCTCAGCCTCTCCTCCCAGGGCTGTGCTCAGGATCCATGGCAGCATGGCTCCATCTCAGAGCACACTGGAGTGTGATTTATGAGACCAGAGGAGTCAGAGCTCTAAGTCATGCCCCAAATTAGTGATGCCTTTTTTTTTTTTCTTTTCCCTTTTCATTTCATATCCCTAAATATGAAGTGGGGATCAAATTCCCTTTCCCAAGGGAGTAGCTGGGATTACTGCTTGCAGCAGACAGCAGAACAGAACTGTAAAGAATTAGCAATTTCTTTCACTTGCAGCTCACTGTCTATAGGTATTATAGTAAGCTACAATGAATTGATCATTCTAATTCTGCTTTACAACTCCTGCCATTGTCTTTTAGTTGAATTTTGCTTGCTGAGGATTTTTTTCCTGACAGAAGGAATTTGAGGCTGGAGGGAAGCAACAATAACTGAGGGATAAGCAGCTTACGTGGCAGTTCTTTTGTGGTTTGGAGGGGTGGGGGTTTGCTCAGTGTCCTGCTTTCAGATATTCCTCTTTGCATATTGCCCTGATAAACAGGAAAACACTGAAGTGCCCTCAGCCCTCCACACTTAATCTAGAAAATCTCCTGGTTTAAAGAAATGTTCTTGGGGGACAGTAAAAGGAAAGCAGCTGTTCAGGGATCAGATGTGAGGGAAAGCAGATTCTGTTTAAAATCAAGGCATAATGACAGGGCTGCTTTTTTGAGGGGGGTGGTTTGCAGGCTTGCTGCTTTGTCCATGCCTTGGACTGCAGAGTGCTTAAACCTCTGCTTGTGTAGTGTGTAAATCAAGTCCTCAGTGGTGAGCTTTGGGTGAGTTCCTTTGAAGCTTTCCAGGTGTGGAATAGGATGGCTTTCTTCAGCCAAGTACTGGACAGCCTGGGATAGAGATTTTTATTGAGATGTCAAAATCCTGCTGCCCTCAGCATGGAATAAGCCCTTGGCATGAGGGGGTTGGTAGTTTCCATCATAAAATAAGGAGTTGTGAGGACTTTTAGGATAAGAAAGGGCTGGGAAATTTTCCTCTTTTCCACATGGTGCATCTTCACATTGCTCATTAGCAGCACGGGATTATTTTAGGAGCTTTGTTGGCTCTGGTGTGATTCTCTGAGTCAGGACTTGATGCTGAGCCATCCAAACTCGAGAGCTCCCCTATAGGTCCTGAGCTGCAAAGGGAGGAAGCTGTCTGTCAGGCAAGATAATGCACACATTTGACAGGCCAGGCTTTGTCTGATTGGTCACAGATGTGTTTAGGAAAGCTAAAACATCTGTTACATGGAAATGTGGAATGCAGGTCAGTGCAGACACAGCATCTGAGACTCTGCTGCTAGTGGCAAGTTGGGTTGCTGGTGATTCTCAGAGCCCTTTGGTTCTGATCCCTGTATTGAAATGGAAGCAGTAACACAGAGTGATAGTGGAGAAACAAGTGGCTGATTCCCTACCTTTCAGATCTTCTTGGATTATTAGCACAGGAAAATGTGATCAAACCTTCAGATTTTCCACTTGCTGATTTTATTTGAGTGCTTTTGTTTCCTTGCTGTTGTGGTTATGCTCTGTGACCGCTGCCTGCTCAGGAAGGAAATGGAGCTGGGAGTGCAAAGCACAGTGTGAGTAATATGTGCTCTTAATCTAGAGGCAAAAACCCTCTTAGCAAATAAAGGAGGGGGAAAACCTGATCTGACATCATGAGACTTAACTCCTACTAGGAATGACATCAGATTCCAGTAATAGAGTATGGCAGGAACTGGGTTTGCTTTGAAACCTGCTAATTTAATGTGTTCTGACTTAAGGCAGGGAAGGTGTCAGACAGGCAGCATCATCCAAGGAAACAGGCAGAAGCAGCAGCTATAATTAACAGGAAGATGTCCTCAGCAGCCCATAAAATGGCCTAGGATTTACACCTTCAGCTGGTACAGAGAAGCTGCAGCAGCTTGGGGATTGGAACTTCTCTGCAGACAGTCTGGGCTGCCCCAGGGGCTTTGACTGATGTGGTCTGTTTGACCTGAAACACTTGCCCACACGTAGGCTAACCCATCAGTTTTCAACTGGAACTTGAAAGATAGCTAAAAACCTCTCAGGTTAGCAGTAGAGACTCCAGTGTCTCCTGACTTCACCTGAGGAATTTGGATGTGCAAGATGTGAGCACTTAACCATTGGAAAGAATCTCTTCAGATCAGTCAGGTGTCATCCATCCCACTCCTGTGTAAGCTTGCAGCTGAGCAGAAGGGCAATTTGCTGAGCTGTGTAATGGTTGTCTGGTTTAGCTAATGAGGAGTGTGACAGTGTAGGAGTGGTTTTATTGCCCCTCCTCAATATTGTAGTGAGAGAAACCCCTCCTAATTGTGCTGAGTTCAAAGCCAGTGTTTTCTCTCATCTCTTCACTTACATGTCAGTGTCATTCCAGTGAGCCCGAGGCAGCCAGTGGAGTGTTGCAGTAACACAGAGTCTTGATTTGAAGTGACAATTAAGTGGAAGTGGATTGTTTTAAATACCAACTCGCAGTATTACTGTGAAGCAGTCAGCTAAGAGAAAAGTAAAGCTAACAGGAACAACAGGGGGAATGCTTTGCTAAGTGCAGTTTAGTTCCATTTGTAAAATTGTCATTGTGCACTGATAAAATGTTAGTCAAGTGGTAAAACTTTCTCTAATTGCAGGCCTAGTTGCAGTTATGCTGAATCAGGAAACAAACCAGACACCAAACTGGGAGGAGTGGCTGACAGCCTCCAGGCTGTGCTGCCCTTCCCAAGACCTGGGCAGGCATCAAAAGTTAGGCAGAGAGGAATTGGAGGAAATCCAGTAAGGACAAGGGGAGAGTCTTGCATCTGAGAAGGAACAGGTCCATGGACCAGTAGAGGTTGGGGGATTAGCTGCTGAAGAGCAGCTGTGGGGAAAGGGACCTGGAGGTCCTGGTGCCCAGCAGGATGCCTATGAGCCAGCAGTGTGCCCTTGTGGCCAAGAAGGCCAGTAGCATCCTGGGATGGGATTAGAAAGGCTGTGTTGAGTAGGTCAAGAGAGGTTCTCCTCCTCCTCTACTCTGTCCTGGTGAGGCCACATCTGAAATACTGTGTCCAGTTCTGGGCCTCTTGGTTCAAGAAGGAGCTCAGGGAAGTGCTTGAAAGAGTCCAGCACAGAGCCACAAAGCTGCTGAAGGCAGTGGAGCATCTCCCTGTGAGGACAGGCTGAGGGAGCTGGGGCTTGGAGCAGAGCAGCCTGAGGGCTGCCCTCATTGCTGTTGATGAAGATGTGCAGGGCAGTGTCAGGAGGACGCAGTCAGGCTCTACTCAGGGATGGGCAGACAGGACAAGGGGCACTGGGTGCATGCTGGAGCTTTGTTCCATGGAAACAAAAGGGAAAACTTTGACTGTGAGGCTACTGGAGCCCTGCAACAGGCTACCCACACAGGCGAGTCTCCTCTGGAGACATTCAGAACCTGCCTGGATGCCTTCCTGCATGACCTGGCCTGGGTGGCCCTGCTCTGGCAGGAGTTTTGGACTTGGTGATCTTTGGAGGTCCCTTCCAACCCCTAACAGTCTGTGGTTCTGTCAAGTGAGCCTGTGTACATCAGTGAAATGCAGGAGAGTTAAGTTCCCTGGTGAAGAGTAGACTTCAATGTTTACTGCCAAAGGTAGGGCAGTAGGAAGTGCTGCTCTCCCTGCTCAGGATACCTCCTTCTGCATGCACACAACCAAACTGGGCTTTGCTTTAAATTAAACTTGACATGCAAACCACAACAGCAGAGAGGCAAGTCAGAGAGGAAATGACCAAAGTCTGTCAATAGTTTTTGATTGGTTTTGATAGCTGATTGCACTTGATAGAATTTCCAGGCTCCCTCTAAAAATCCATAAAACAGAGCAAATGCTGTGCTTGAAGGAACCTTTTCATTTTCTGGCAGCCATTACATGCTGCTACTACTACACACACACAAAAAAAGACAAACCACTTTTTTTTCTTAACAGCCTTTTCCCAAGCTCAGAAATGGATTCTCCACCACCACCACCACCACCACCACTGTCATTCAATTATCACCTCAGGAAATGCAGGGATATAACTGATGATCCCTTGAAAACATCCTGCAGTATTCCACTCCTCCCATCCTTCATTTCCCTCCTCTCTCCAGTCGTTAACTGTAACAGTGCTGATGTATATTTTATGGGGTGACCCTGGCTGCTGTCGCTTTGAGGCTCTGCAGAGATAATAAGATTGTGCATGTAATGACAGGCAGATAAATAGAGAAGTGTTTACAGGTTGCAGTGTGGTAGCTCTAACTGCTTGATGGCTTGCTGCGCTCTCGCACGCACCCCTGCGCGAGCAGCCTCTGCTTCAGGGGGAGTGGATCACAGAGACACAGGATGGGAGAGGTTGGAAGGGACCTCAAAGATTATCCAGTTCCAACCCCCTGCCATAGGCAGGGACACTTCCCACTAGTACAGGACACTCAAGGCCTCCTCCAGCCTGACCTTGAACACCTCCAGGGAGGGTGTGGAGCACAGAATCACCCAACGTGATCCAAGATCTGTGCTTCTGTGCTCCACAACCTCCCCGGGCAACCCGTGCCAGTGTCTCACCACCCTCACTGCAAGCAACTTCCTCCTCACATCCACTTTCAATCTCCCTTCTGACACTTCAAACCCATTCCCCTTGTCCTACCATTCCCAGACCTTGTCAATAGGCCCTCCCCAGCCTTCCTGTAGCCCCCTTCAGATCCTGCAAGGCCACTCCAGGGTCTCCTGGACGCCTTCTCCTCTCCAGGCTGCATAGCCCCAACTCTCTCAGCCTGTCCTCACAGCAGAGCTGCTGCAGCCCTCTGAGCATCTTCATCTGGGACATGACTGGTTCCATCCTCCTGACGCCCACCCTTAAACTATTTATGAGTGCCAATGTGGTTCCTCCTCAGTCTTCTCCTTTCCAGACTAAAAAAGTCCCAATTCCCTCAGTCCTTCCTCATCTTTCTGCTGCCCTCATCATCTTCGTAGCCCTTTTCTGTACCCCTGCCCTCCTTGAAGTGGGGAGCCCAGTATCATAGGCATTGAGAGAGGTACCACAGAGGTGTAGCCTGGAGCTGTGAGATGGTCCCACAGCCATTAATAGGCAACCAAGGAGCTTAATTATTGAGCTGGCAGGAAAAGAAGATGCAGCTGAAGGGATACTGTAGTGACCCTTCAGTGAGACAATCCTGTCCCTTGTATTGTGCTGCCAAATTCTCCATGCCAGCAGCATTGGCTGCAAGTGTCCATGAAGGGGGAAAGGCTTGGCCCAGTGCAGGGTGTGCTGAGCTCTGCTCTGAGGCCTTTTCTGGATGCTTTGCATTTCCTTTCTGTGGGTGTTTAGCCCACTCTCCTTTTTGTCCTGCTGTGTGAGCTCCAATATTGACAACTTCTACTTAACAAGAGACCAGCAGGGAGAGATGCTGCATGGAACCAGCTGTGAACCCCAGGACTTCAGTGTGGCTTGTAAAAGGGAATGGAGGAGTTGCTGGCTCAAGAAAATCAGAACTTCTGGCATCTTCTGCAAAAGCATTTCATCTCTGCCCCAGGTGGCTTTTCTTAGGGGTAGTGCTTTGGGCATGGAGATGGCAGTGAGAAGGGGAGAAAGCTGAATGTTTGCCAGGGAGAACAAATGACTGGCAAGGAACCTGCAGTGCCTGCTAGCCTGAGCCTCAGTAAGAAAAGAGATGCCCTGGCTCCATGGGGGCTAAATTATGTTCTCCAGGTGCTGTCTGTGTGAAGGAGTTTGTGCCAGATGAAGGCATCACTACAGTGCTGAAAATGGAATGGGAGACCTCTCTGTGCTGCAGGCTGTGCAGAGGCTGTGGAGCATCAGCTGAGGAGAGGGGAGGTTTGCTGGTGCAGCTGAGCGGCCAAGCAAATCAGGAGTAGATATGAGATACTACTCATATCTAATTTGATATGAGTAGTAAGGGGGAGCTGAGTAGAAGAGGAAACCTTGACAAATGTCTATAAGGCAAACAGGTTCTTAACTCTTTCATTATTTTGCTCACCTCTTAATTGACCAAGCACCAGAGATCCCCCTGGGGGGTACCTGGTGACACCGCGGTGGTTACGCGGTCCTGGAGAACTATAACTGACACTATTAACCACGGGCTCTGATAATTAACAATGGATGCAGCCAACAGTCTGTGAGTTCCTGTGGGGATTAGAAACTCTGTTGATTAACAAAAAGGAGTCTCTGGAGGAAGAAACCTTAATTACAAAAGCTTTCTTTTCATTCTGGCGTGGCGTGCAGCTGGAGAGAGGGTCAGCAGCTTTTAACTCCAGCTGAGGCTTACAACTGCCATCTTATGTGCTTGTTTATGCAGAACTGGTAAAGCTGGTGTTTAAATCTCTAAAAATACAAAAAAAGGATCATTCTCATGGTACAGATAGCAAGGGTAAGCTCCATAATATGCAAATTATCCTTCATTTTCTACCAGCCCACGGAGCCTTAATTGCAAACGCCAGAAGAGGTCAGCAAACGAAGTAGCTGGAAGTTGTGAGTTAGATGTGGCACAGAGATGTGTTCTTGGGGTTCCTTTCAGGCTGTGGACAATAACATTTAGATTTCTCTGTGGTTTCCCTGAAACCACACCAGTCTAGTGGTAGGAATGAAAGAGGAATGTCCAGCTGAAAGAAAAAGCAGCTTGTTGGGGAGGAGGAGGGAAGCTGAGCAGTTGAGGAAGGGCTGAATGAGCCTCTCTGGTGGGTCTGCTTGTGACAGGCATCAGGAGGAAGTTCTGCACAATGAGAGTGGTGAAACACTGCCACAGGTTGCCCAGGGATGTAGTTGAGGCCCCATCCCTGGAGACATTGAAGGTCAGGCTTGATGTGTCTCTGGGCAGCCTGCTCTAGTTGGAGGTGTCCCTGCTGCCTGCCGGGGAGTTGAACAAGGTGACCTTCGAGGGTCCCTTCCAACCCAATTCACAGATTGTCAATTACAAAGTAGTTTTAAACTTGGGCTGTTGCTGGTGGAGCTGCTCACATGATTTGAGGTTAATCAGTGCAGTTGCACTTCTCACACAGTCTTGATCTTGGCTAATGTATAAATCTTCTGTCTCTTTCTATACATAGTTTTAAAAGGACCCTGCTAAGAGTTGCTTTGTAAATTCTTTGGTGGCTTTGTCATCAAATGGAAGATGCTCTGCAGTGGTTGAGTGTTGCTGTGCTCCTGCAGATAAACGTTTGTTTCAGATGAGGGATTTACATCCTAGCCTGTGTCATTCCCATTTTCTCCTGGCTTTACAGTCCCTGTTCACTCTTTCCTGCCAGTGATGCCATCACTCCTTGCATCTGGTGCCACTTCCAGATCCCAAGCAGAATTCTGTTGTATTGGGTTTGCTTTGCACTCACCTTTTATGCTGATACTTATTTTTATTGTTGTTACCTCTCCTATGAGGACAGGCTGAGAGAGTTGGGGCTCTGCAGCCTGGAGAAGAGAAGGCTGCCAGGAGACCTTGGAGTACCCTTCCAGTATCTGAAGGGGGCTACAGGAAGGCTGGGGAGGGACTATTGACAAGGGCTTGTAATGACAGGATGAGGAGGAATGGGTTTGAAGTGGCAGAGGGGGGATTGAGGTGGATGTTAGGAGGAAGTTGTTTGCAGTGAGGGTGGTGAGACACTGGCACAGGTTGCCCAGGGAGGTTGTGGAACACAGAAGCACCCAAGATGATCTATGATCACGTTGGGTGCTTCTGTGCTCCACAGCCTCCATGGAGGTGTTCAAGGCCAGGTTGGATGAGCCTTGGAGAGACCTGTTCTAGTGGGAAGCATCCCAGCCTATGGCAGGGGGTTGGAACTGGATGATCTTTGCGATCACTTCCAACCTAAACCATTCTGTGATTCTTTATTACCATTACTCTTGAAGGAGGGCAGATGCATTCTCTTGGGAGAATTCCAGAAGTGATCTGAGTGTTCAGGTTAACATGAAAAATGAAAATTATTTCACTTTCTTCACTGCTTGAGGAACTTTGGAGTGAAATCTTTAGGCTCCACAGCTCTCTGTTGTATCTTTGGCCTCTCTCAGCTCCCTGAACCAAAGCCTCATTTCTAGGAGGTAGAAGTTTGCTCTGCCTGTGCTCTGTGGAGGACTAAGCAGGGTAGCGGTGCTCATTTAGCAGAAACAATGAGGAAGCTAAAGCTGTATCTGATTGCAGGTTTTTTCCACAGCAAAATGAAATCCAGAAAATACAGATGGAGCCTCGGCTGGGTTCCCAGGAAATTCTCTGGTTCTTCCTGTACTAAACTGGCAGTATTAAAACCCAAGGAATTAGCCTGAGTTTCTTGCAGACCCATCTCCTCTTTTGATTCCTGCTTGGCCAACCTGTTGTTTTTTTTCCAGGAGTTTCAAATGAAAAATGGAACCAGCCAGCTTACCTTGCTGTTGGCAGAACAATCTTCTCAAATCATCAGGAGGGTTCTTGGCTAGGGAGAGAAGGTTGTAGAATCACGGAATTGTTTAGACTGGAAAAGAGCTCTAAGGTCATGGAGTCTGTTTTGCCATCTGGGAGCTGCTAATACCTAGAGGAACTGTTAGATAAAAACCCTGCTGGGGAACTGAGTGTTCCTCAGGGAGCATCCCACCAGTTTTCATGAGTGAGGTTTAGGTGGGTTTTTTGGTAGTGTTAGTTAGGATACTGCTTGGTTTTTAAAAGCCTCTGTTAAAACTTGAGTGGTGTTTCAGATGCTGCAGAGTTCCCTGCACCCAAGGTGGATGTTAATCAGCACTGCTGACCAAGCTGCTCACACTTACTGCTTAATGAGAGCATATGCAGACCTGTTTGGTGGTGTTGGCAGGAGCACGTAGGCTGAGCTTACAACTGTAGCAGCATCTAGGTCCAGCTCTTCTGAGCTGCTCACAGCTGTTCTGCCTCTTCCCTGCTGCAGCTTTTCAGCTTGTTCAGAGCAAGGGAGAGGCTGCAGATTTTCTCCATCTGGATGTAGGCTCACGACAAGACAGAGCCATGCCATGTTCTCCACTGCTGGTTCCAGCTCAGTGTGGCAGGCTCTGCTCTTGAGGTCAGAGCATTTATTGTGTCATTATGTGTTACCTGCAGCTTGAGCACAGCAGATGGAGACCAGATACTAAGAAGAAAATCTTTACAGAGAGGGTGGGGAGACACTGGAACAGATTGCACAGGGGGGGTCGTGGATGTACCCTCCCTGCAGGTGTTCAGGGTCAGCTTGGATGAGGCCTTGAGCAAACTGATCCAACTCAAACCATTCTGTGAATCTATGATACACTTACATTGTCCAGGGGAGGTTGGGAAGAATTTCCTCCCAGAAAGGGTTCTCAGGCACTGGAGCAGGCTGCTCAGGGAGGTGGTGGAGTCCCCAGCCCTGGAGGGATTTTAAAAGACTCAGAGATGTGGTGCCAAGGGACATGATGTAGTGGTAGTAGCTCATCAGCATTGGTGGGATTGGGAGCTGTAGATGAGTGTTTGGACTTGGTGATCTCCAAGGTCTTTTCCAGCCTCAGGAGTTCTGTGGCTCTATTCTGAAAAGCCTTTTGCATACATTTGCACCTCTTGTGTTAGCAGCTTAGGGCTATGGTGATGTGTGTGTGATGGGACTGATGCCTTCAGTTCTGTCTCCCACTCTGACAGCAGTGTTCTGGGTGGTTCTGTCTGTGGGTGTACAGTTTGAGGAAGCAGCCTGGAGATGACAACCAGCCATACACTGGGCTCTACTCAAGGTACTGAGAAGGTATGGAAGGTATTAACACAGAGGTGTGCTGAGGGTCATAGCTTTAACTCCAGACCTGGTAGAGTTAGATAATGGTTGGGCTGGATGATCTTGAAGGTCTGTTCCCACCCAAACAATTCTGTACCTCTGCCATTGCACAGACTGTGCTTGTGGGAGTCCATCCTCTTGACCTGGCACTCGAGCAGAGCCAAGGCTGAAGCTGGAGGATTCCGTGATGGAAGGAGCTGCTGGAGACAGCATTTTTACCACTGTTCTTTAGTAATAGGGAGCATTAATTTAATTGACTTCATAAAACCTTGCTGCATTCCAGAAAGATTGTGAATTCATTAAGGCCACAGCTGGACAGTCTGTTCCCCTCTGCTCTGCCCTGCCTGGTTTCTAGCCACTGAAGAGAGTTGTCATTTACCTTTGCTGTTTAATTACTATAAAGAGATTCTCCTCCTCCATGATTTTTTTTTTTTCCCTAGCAGAGCTAAGCTCTGGGGAAATTAAACAGCAATTATGATGTTTGCTCAGTGTGTTTTACCATAACAGATACTTGAAGGTAAGTTGATGTGTTTGTGTGATTGGCTTCCATAGGAGCAGCTCTGCTGCAGCAGGGCTGTCAGAGCCTCTCAAATCCAGAAATGCATCCACAGTGTTAATCCTTTGTTTACCTAAGGCAAGACTCCACACAAACCTGGGGTACAGCTTGTATTGTGTATTTTACATTGGACAACTACTGATTAGGAGGGAGAAACCAGGATGTGCAGCACTTACTGCTCCTCAGGAGAGTTTCAGGGTAGAGAAGGGGTAGTAAGGCTTGCTCTGGTGTTTTGTGGTGTGGCTTGAAGAGCTCTCTTGAGCTGCAAAAAACCGAGGGTGAGAGCAGTGGTGAAAGTGGTGGGAGAGGTGGGAGAAAGGTGCCACATCTCCTAATCCATGGCTGGTGGCCTGTGCAGTGCAGGCAGTGCTGGGTTAGGAAGGATGTGGGCTGCTGGACCCTGGTGGAACACTTCAGCTCAGCCTCCAAAGCTGAATTGCAGAGGAAATCTCCCTACTGCATACTCCTGGGGGAGTGGACCTGAACCTTTTTCTTTTTTTTCTCTTCAGACATAATCCCTAGCACAGAAAGAAAAAAGAGATGAAGCATGACTCTGCTGTGTACCTACAACACAGGGTGACATGGCCTTGGCAGGAGAAGGCAGGAGATGGGAGTTGTGAGCTCCAGATGTGTTTCAGAAGCAGTGAAAGCTGAGCTGGGGGCTTTAGTGAAGAACACATCCCCTCTGTCCTGTGCAACTTGAGTAATGGGAAAGGTGGCATTAAAAACCTGAGCAGTGCTTCTCATTCTGCTTCGTGTGGTTGATAAATTGCTAGGGGCAGTTAACCAGATGTTAACACAGAAAAATGGAGTTGTGTTTGACATAGCAAGCAGAAAGGAGGCTGTTACTATGAACAGCTGGGCACATGGGGAGAGAAATGAATCTTCTCCCCACACTGAGGGCCAAAGCTGTTCCTTGGTGGAGAAGAGGGTGGCAGAAGCAGTTGGATGATGCTCACTGCAAAAGGAGCCAGTCCCCTCCTAGCTTCGGATGGTCTGTGTGCTCCAGGCCACTGAGATGGATTAGTGATGAGCAAGTTTCAGATAGCAAGTTCTGTCCTCCCTGAATTCAGCTTGTAAGCCTGCAGCTTCTCTTGCACCATCAGCCTCACCACAGGTAGTAGCTATCTCCATGGTCTCAGCCCTTCATTGTTTTCTCTCTGGAGTTTGGAAATGCGGGGGATGTGCAATGATGCAGTGAAGGATGGTTCAGTCTGCTTGATCTTGGGTGATTTTTAGTGTGTGTTGTTAGCAGTGCCGGTGCCTGGCACAAAACCCTTCAAAGGAGACAGAGCATATTTGCAGGTTGTTAGGCAAGGACTATTTCCCTGGGTCTAGACCTGCTACCCAGAAAATAGGATTGAGAGCAGCTGCTCTCAGCCCTCCCCCAGTGCAGCAGCAGCAGCAGCCTGGCTCTGTTCATCCTGCTGCTGGCAATTAGAGCGCAGAGCCCTGGGATGTGTTGACTGCGAGACCTTGTGGTGAGGTGAGGTGAGCTCGTCGGGAACAAAATGATCATTACAGGCCATTCATGTCAGCAGCGTTTATGCTTTTCTGTTTGCTTGCAAGCAAAACCAGCAGCTAATTTGCAAGGCTGCCTTTGGTAAAAGGGCCTTTTGATCAATGCCTGCCTGTGTTAATGTTTCAGCAGGCTATTGATTTCTGCAGCAGCTTTTGTTGCCTGAATTTATGTACCCTGGGTTTCAGCAGCACACACTATGCATGTTTGATTAAAGTTCATTTGGCTTCACTGGCAGTGAAGCTGGAAACTGCCTTTTATTTTTTTTCCCCCCTCACTCCTTGTTTGCAGAACCAAAGCTTTTCTGACTTATTTCTTTGTGCTGAAGCTTCTGCCACCCGTGCAGTCACCAGTGTGCTGTTTCTAATCCTTCCAGACTCACTTCTCTCCAGCATTTAATCCCTTAGGTAGACTATAATATTAGATAGCCAGGCAGGCAGTAAGATCTGGCATGGATTTTTTTTTTTTTCAGTGTAATACATGTCTGACCTGTGTGGGTGTGCACAACGTTCACCTTCTCTGCTTGTGCTGCTGCTCTGAGCCTTCTGCTGCTCTGTTTTTGTCAGAAAGTTGAGTCATTTACTGAGTCGTGCAGCTGTGCACCCTGGTGATGAATTACAAGTACAGAATATTCTCTTACAATTACACAATCATAGAGTGGTAGGGGTTGGAATGGGCCTCCTGTGGAGATTGAGTCCAACCTGCCCCTGCCAGAGCAGGGTCACCTAGAGCAGGTCACACAAGAACATCTCCAGGTGGATTTTGAAGGTCTCCAGAGGAGGAGACTTCACAACCTCTGTGGGCAGCCTGCTCCAGAATGCCAGTGAGGTTTAAATTTTAGTGCCTCTTTAGGGCTCTTCACAACGAGAGTGGTAAAATACTGCTACAGGCTGCTCAGGGATGTGATTGAGGCCCCATCCCTGGAGACATTCAAGATGAGACTTGATGTGGCCCTGGGCAGCCTTATCGAGTTGGAGGTGCCCCTGCTGCCTGCAGGGGGGTTGGACAAGATGACCCTCTAGGGTCCTTTCCAACCCAGTGCAATCTGTAAATCCTCTTTTTTTTGTGCAGCATACTTGGGATCGAATCCTTTAATGTATCCAGATTTTGTCACTGGGCTGAAACTGGCTGATGAATAAATTTCTATTTCGTCTTCAACTGCAGTTTTGAGAGGGTCTCAGAGGGGGGAAAAAAAACCCCAACTTGTCTGAAGTTAGTGTTTTTTATAACTGTCCACCATTTCTCTTTTGAGTTTGGGTCGTGATGTAGTGCCTGTCTAAGCTGTTAAACCTCCCTGGGGACCTGATGGGCTTGTGATGTGTAAGTGGAGCTCAAATAGGTTCCTATGTCCTGTTTTGTGAGGAGAGGAAAACAGATTGGTTTGCACTCTGCCGTGGCCATGTGTCAGAGGACACATTAATCCACTGCCATAAAGACATGGGATTTACTGGCTTGCTCCTTGATGCTGGCACCTCACCTTTGATAGAAATGAATTTATAGGTAAAATATGGCTGGTTCCACTTGCCAGAGACACTCTACCTCTGAAAAACATTGCATAAGCTTTTCTGCAGAACTCTGTGTGCCTCCTGGCACAGGGCATACCCTCAGTTTGACAAACAGTGGTGGTGGATGGACTTTGAGCCTGCTTAATGGACTCGGGGTAAAACAGTGTTGCTAAAGCAAACAAGCAGGGCTGGACAGGCAGCAGCAGGGTGCTGGGAGTCAGAACCCTCTGTTCTCCTCTAACATTGCTTGAATGCTCAGCACCAACCTGCACCCACTTTGGTTTTGGATTCTCTGCAGGAAAGAGATTTTAATTTGAAGAGAGGTATTTATTTATTTCTCACTTGGGCTTTTGTCCTTCAGAACCAGCACTTGTAAGTAACAGCTCGTTTTGCACGCTCACTCCTCCTTCCTCCCCACCAAGCATCACTCTTGAGTACAGTTTGATGTGGAGATCGATCAGGTTTGTGGTGGGGAGATCAGTAGCATCAGTCCCAGAATGAAAAATGCCTCCATTCTGTCACTTGCCAGCACAGGAAATTGTGCTTGTTTTCTTTTGCTGGGGTTTCTGTTGTCAAATTAGGCTTTGGTAAAATTCTTAAGTGTCCTAAATACCAGCAGTTTGGTCTAGAAGAGCATCCTTCTTTTGTCCTGCAAGTGTTTCCGTGGTACAGATGCTGGTTATGGCTGTAATGGGTTGGTTGAGGCCCTTGGGAGAGTTTGGATTGAGGGTGTGCCTTTATTGGAGTTAAGGTGAGTGAGCTGCCCCCAGTAGGAGCTGCAGGATTTCCCCACAGAGGCAGCAGGCAGAGGTTATTGCATTTGATCACACAAAACACAGTTCAAAGAATCCCTTTTTGTAGGCAGTTCAGGTATGTTTGTTCTGATGTTGATTTCTTTTAATTTGATTTTTTTTTTTGCAAGGGGCTGGTTAGAACTTCTCTTCTTTTTTTTCCCCTCTTACAACTTAAAAGAAACACCACCTTTTACCTTAGGGGCAGACAAGTGGCCAGGAAATGATGAGGTTTCAAAGGAAAAGCAAAGAGATTTAAACCCACTTTGTGTTCTTCACTTGGGCATTGCATCCACTGGTTTGACTGGCAGCTGCTCTGGTTTTTGAATGCAAGCCAGATTCATTATGCTCTGAAATGATCACTCCTTTCTCTAGGTGTACTCTTTTAACTGCTTAATTAATTTACATGTGGGCACATACATTCAAATTAAAACACCATTTACAGTGGTAGGGTTGAGTTATGGTTAGAGACTGCGTGGGGAACAGCGTTTCAGTCTTTTAACTTCCAGCTTCTGAAACAGGAAGGTTTAAAAATAAACCTCAGCGTGGAATGTAGGCTGACAAAATGGCAGGGTCTGTTTGTATTGATCCTCATTCTTTCTGTAAACAGCAGAGGAGTCGTAGCAGTGATCAATTACTTGTTCTGACAGCTTGCTGGATGTGGTCCCTCTCTGGCTGGGGTGCTGTGGAGCTGGGCAGGGGCATCAGCAGGATGCTGCCAGCGAGGCAAGGGCATCCTCCAAACTGCTGTACCCAGAGGCTGGGTACACACTGCCCCATCCTCTTTTCCTGGTAAAGGAGAGGAGTGAGAAGGAATTTATTTAAAAAATAAAAAGCATTTCATGTTTTGTTCTGTCTGATCTAAAGGATTCTTTTGTCTGGCTGAAATACATCGTGAGGCTTCCTACAAAAAACTACATGTGCACGCATCCGGAGAGCAAAAAGGGAGGGGGAAAAAGCTGACAAGTCAGGTTTGCATGGCCCTCTAACATACTCCTTCTGTATTTGCAGGGAGAACTAATCACCTTCTATTACTATTGGAAGAAAACCCCTGAAGCAGCAAGTTCTCGAGCCCACCGTAGGCATCGAAGGCAGGCTGTGTTTCGGAGAATTAAAACTCGAACTGCTTCCACTCCAGTCAACACTCCCTCCAGGCCCCCCTCCAGTGAATTCTGTAAGTGGAAGCTAAAAGCAACGCATTTATCTTTGTTTAGATGCAGGGAGCAACAGCAATGTAATGGTGCTGCACCTTCAAGGGAATGAAGCAAGGAAATGGAGTTCAGGCAGTTGCCCTCTCCTGTTCCTATACCATTATGCTGGAATGCGGTAGGCGGCTTTGATCACCCAGTGCTTTGTGCAGGTCTTAAACATAAAAGCATCCTGGAAGGATGGAAACACTGCCCTGCTACTGAATTTCCCTACTTTTTTCTAGGGTCTGTGTTGTATTTTCTCCATGCTTATTACAGTAATGGGAATTAGACAATGCAGACAGGAGGAAGTCCTTCATCCCTTTGGAAGGAAGCCCCTTTCATCCTTGCTTGGTGCCCCATACCTTCTGCTTGATCTCAAAGCCTGGGCTGCAGCCAGCACTGTTGTGTCTTAATGCATCAGGGAAGAACTTTGGCCTTGACTGATGCAGAAGTATCTAAACAAAAAATAATTAGCCAAAGCAGTGAAATGTGCTGCATTGCAAAGGGTTATAAGGTCCATGGGGGTATATGCACTTTTATCCTGATGTGAAAGGCTTCTGTTGCACTGGGAGTTGTAAGTCCTTTATAGGCTAAAGCCAGCACATCTCACTTGCCTTCTGAAGGAGAAGGGCTGTGGAAGGCAGAAATTGACAGGCTCATATTGGTGAGGTAGATGTGTTGAGCAGGCAGGACAGAGAATTCTGGAGAGGGTATTAGTGAGGTAGTGAGAAAAGACTCTTAGCTTCTCCTTGTGAAATGGGTAGGATTTATTGCTGACTTCTGCCTGCACAAGAAACGAGGACTTGGACTCTACAGCTCAATCTGAGGTACTGAACACTTCAGTGCACATGTGGCTGGAAGGACCCATCCATATGGATCCAACTGCAAGATGGGAATAAAAATCAATCTAGTTAAATAAAGCAAGGTCTAGCCTGGTGTCAGTTGTGCAGCCAGGGTTTGAACACCTGGAAGGATTAATGTAGAAATGATGGCAGTGTTAGCAGCTGCTGTTATTAGATGGGACCCTGTGTTAATTTGAAGGGTAATGAGTTGATGGCAAATGCTAATGACAAGTGCTGTAGGATCCCTCCCTCTCTATAACCTGCATGTATTACAAAACAGCCTCTTGGAACCTTTAGAAAAAGAATGTTCCTGCCTCAAGGACTCCTCTCTCTAGTTAAAGATGAGAACAAAAGAATCCACAGGGCTCTCTGCTTGTGACAAATCACAGACCTGTTACCTTGTGGATTGTGCTAGAAAAACACAGTGTGCTCAATAAAAGGATTTACTCCTGATTTGTTCTAGAAGGTGAGGGTAAGATTCAAGTTCTGAGATGTCTGCAGATTTTCAGTGGGTTGGGGTAGTGCTTTTCAACTGGCAGGCTTGCAGTCAGCTAATTTGCTTGCTGCAAAAGGAGACCCTCCATAGTCTCCACGTCCTCAAAACAACATTCTGGATATGTAAGTTTGCCTTGGGGCAAAACTCCTAAGGAGGCTTGCAGTAAGGCTTGGAAAATTGGTAGTATCCATATAGTACCTCTCAGCCAAAAGGATCACAATCTGGTTTTGACACAGGTACATTATGTGTAAACATTGTTTCTTCCACACACAGAAACCATCTAGTTCCTGGGTGAATATAGCCACTAACAGAGCATAGCAGCTCTCCTCATCTGAAGTCTAGAAACAAAACCAAACCCAGAAAAGTCACCACAGAATCAGTCCATGGAATCTGGTGAAGTAGGATTTAAAGCACATTTGACATAAAATTTGACCAGATCCTAGAGAGAAATCTCCTTGCTCTTGAGAATTTTGCTTTGGGAGCACAGCTTCCATAAGCATGAGCAGTATTTGAGTGACAGCTTAATTGGAAAAGTACTATGTGCTTGAAGCAAAAGTTCTGTGAACTGTGTCATTCCTGGAACCCTTCTTTATCTCCAGACTGGGGAAGAAGAAAATCAGTCTAAAAAAAAACCCAAAAGCCCAAAATAGTGGCAATGCAGGGCAAGGGGATTGCAGGGAGTTACAACATTTACCAGCAACCATTATTATTAGTGATTGTTCAAACAAGAAGACTAGAAAATCCTGCTGAGCTTTCCTTTTAATTTTTCTCCTCCTCTTCTTTACTTATTCAGTGGACTTGAGCTCAGCCAGTGAAGATGACTTTGACAGCGAGGACAGCGAACAGGAACTGAAGGGCTACGCCTGTCGTCACTGCTTCACCACCAGTATGCTCCCAATTAATTTGTCTCTCTCCTTTCTGCTCTTGCTTGTTTCATGCAGTTTCATTCAAGCCAGAGCAGTTCATGTGCCTGTTCAGCTGTTCAAAACATGTGGGTTAGGATCAGCTGAACTGTGCAGCAGTCCTGGCAGAGTTAATCATGCTTTGCCATTGCAAGTTAATCCTGCAGTGAGAAGTAGACATGTCTGCAGGAGAAAATCTGCATAAGCTGTAGTGTATCTAATCAATTTGTGATACAACAAATCAATACAGGGCTGTGACTCTCACACCAAACTCACTTTGCACTAAACCTGCAGCAGCCCTGTTCATAGATTTGGGTTGGAAGAATCATAGAGTGGTAAGGTTGGAAGGGACCTCAAGGATCATCCAGTTCCAACCTCTTGGCATAGGCAGGGACACCTCCCACTAGCACAGGGCACTCAAGGCCTCATCCAACCTGGCCTTGAACACCTCCAGGGAGGGAGCAACCACAGCATCCCTGGGCAACCTGTGCCAGTGTCTCACCACCCTCACTGCAAACAACTTCCTCCTCACATCCACTTTCAATCTCCCCTCTCACACTTCAAACCCATTCCCCTTGTCCTGCCATTCCCACACCTTGTCAATAGTCCCTCCCCAGCCTTCCTGCAGCCCCCTTCAGATCCTGCAAGGCCACTCCAAGCTCTCCTGNGCACTGACAAAGATGTTAAACAGCACTGGTGCCAGCACTGACCCTTGAGGGATACCACTTAGCACTGGTAGTTCCAACCCCCTGGCCATGGGCAGGGACACCTTCCACCAGACCAGGTTGCTGAAGGCCTCCTCCAACCTGGCCTTGAACATCTCCAGGGAGGGGACATCCACAGCCTCCCTGGGCGACCTGCTGCAGTGTTCCACCACCCTCATACACACACACACACACATATCTATCTATCTATACACACACATATACATATATTTATAAATCCTTTTATATATATACATATACACCCACATATATAAATAAAATACAATGAATTCCATAACCCAAGAAATGCTATGTAAAGTATAATAACCAGAGTAATAGACATTATAATCTGTGAGTTGTACCTGTGATGGGCTGTGTTTGTGCTGAGTGCCTGGTGTGTTTCTGAGCTGTTGCTTTTCCTACCCCCAGCCTCCAAGGACTGGCACCACGGTGGGAGAGAGAACATTTTGTTGTGCACTGACTGCCGCATTCACTTCAAGAAGTACGGCGAGCTGCCCCCCATCGAGAAGCCTGTAGACCCTCCACCCTTTATGTTTAAGCCTGTCAAAGAGGAAGATGATGGACTCAGTGGAAAGCATAGCATGAGGACAAGGAGGAGTCGAGGCTCGGTAGGCTGAGCAGTTGTGCTTTGCAGCTCATCTGTGCTTACAGAGGCTGATCTTGGCTGATTGAATGTGAACAGGGAGGTGCTTTAATGGAACCTGAGCGTCTCCTCCTACCTTACTCTGTGTGTGTGCACACTTGCAAATGTTCCTCCACATGTTTCATAGAGTCATAGAATACCAGATTGGAAGGGACCTCAAGGATCATCTAGTCCAGCCTTTCAGAGTAGAAATACAGTTACAGATTCATAGAAGAAGATATTTGTAACAGATCTTCAGATACTTTTTTTTTCGCCTCGAGAGTGCTCAGATTCAGTCTTCTGATTGTTTTTTCCCATCTTCACAGAACTACAGAATTGTCAGGGCTGGAAGGGACCTCAAGGATCATCCAGTTCCAACCCCCCCCACCATGGGCAGGGACACCTCACACTAGATCAGGTTGCCTAGAGCCACATCCAGCCTGGCCTTAAAGACTTGTAGGGATGAGGCTTCCACCACCCTCCTGGGCAACCTGTTTCAGTCTCTCACCACCCTCATGCTGAAGAGCTTCTTCCTATGTCTAATCTAAATCTGTCCTCCTTTAGCTTGGATCCATTCCCCCTGCTCCTATCACTACTGACATCCTAAAAAGTCCCTCCCCAACCTTCTTGTAGCCCCCTTCAGATACTGGAAGGCCACAAAAGTTTTGTAAAGGAAATTCAGTATTCAGCAGCAGCAGCTTTGGAACATCTTTCACAGATTCACAGAGCGTTAGGAATTGGAAGGGACCTCTGGAGATATCTCCTGCAGACCCCCTGCCAAAGCAAGAACCACCTAGGGCAGGTTGCCTGGGATGGCATCCAGGTGGGTTTGGAAAGTCTCCAGAGAAGGAGACTCCACAGCCTCTCTGGGCAGCCTGACCCAGGGCTCTGCCACCCTCACAACAAAGAATTTTTTCCTCACGTTGAGGAAGAACTTTCTGGGTTCCAGTTTGTGTTCTTTGTGCCTTGTCCTACCACTGAGTACCAGTGAAAAGGCACTGGCCCCCTTCTTCTTGACACCCACTCTTAAGGTATTTGCAAACATTGATCAGGTTCCCTCTCAGGCTTCTCCTCTCCAAGCTAAACAGCCCCAGGTTTCTCAACCTTTCCTCCTCACAGAGATGTTCTGTTCCCTTAATCATCCTCATAGCCTCTCCTGCACTCTCTGGTACTCCCCCTGGCACTCTTGAACTGGGAGCCCAGAACTGGGCACAATACTCTAGCTGAGGCTTAGATTTATAATGTTGTCATGTCCAGCAGACACTGCTAAACAAAATCATCAGCACTGAACTGTTTTTAGGTAGACCAATCAAGGACTTGCCTCCTTTTAAGCCCGGATGAGCTTTCAAGGCAAAACTGTAACTGTGTTAAATGCTTTTGGTTTTCCATTTATCAAGCTCTTGGCAGGAGCAATCCATCCATGCACAAGACAGAAAAAAAAAAAAAAACAAACCCAAGTGAAGAGTTTGGCCAAATGCTGGCTTTAATGAGCTTTTCTTTCTGTCCAACAAATAGATGTCTACACTACGTAGTGGTCGTAAAAAGCAGCCAGCCAGCCCTGATGGTAGAGCCTCACCTATCAATGAAGACATCCGCTCCAGCGGCCGCAACTCCCCCAGTGCTGCCAGCACCTCCAGCAATGACAGCAAAGCAGATTCAGTCAAGAAGTCTACCAAGGTAAAACATTCTCATTATTCTTCTGTTGTTAGGACTGCACACCTGAGGCCTCCTCAGTCAGCTAAATGAGATTGCAGATTCTAGGAGCGCAGGGAATCTCTCGGTGACCTAGAAACTCCTCTTTGGCAGGTTTGTGATGGTTTGGGAGTTCCCCGCCCCCCACACTTGTAAAATGACCCAGACTAGAGCTCACCCGGGCTGGAAGTTAAGAGGTGAAACTCTATTTACACCTTAGCACAATATACAAGCAGAGATATACACTATAGACAAGAATAGTTACAGAAATACACAAGGTAAAGGTAATACAGACACACAACTCCCCTCCCAGAAATCAGAGACCCCAGGAGGGGCTCCCAACCACCCTTCCACCTTCTCCCCGCCCCTACACCTTACCCCAAGGTTTGGAGGATTGGCCAGAGAGGGGGGGGAATTAGAAGAAAAGCAGTTAATGGAGTTATTCAGCAGAGAGGAGAAGCCAGAGCTACCAGCCCGAGACCCTGTGCCTTGTGACACCCAGGCTGCCCCCTCAAGACACTCTCTTATCTTCTTTGTTTTGGTTTCTTATTCCTAAACATCACAGCAAGCCTATGAGTGAAGTAGACATCAGCACTGTTTACCTTCACAACCTATAGTATAATTTTCTCTATTAAAATATTCCAATTAGCTCAAACCAGCACATAAGCAAAAAAAAAAAAATAAAAATACAAATACTGGTACATCTGAGTGGTGCTTTGTTCCTCTACATGAGGATGTGTAGTGATAAAAAACATCCAACTATCCCCACATAACCTTCCTGCTCTCATGATAAATTAATCCTTCCATTTCTGATGCAGATGGAAGCATTAGGCTCATGGAGGTAATTCAGATCAGAAATGTTGTATTTGAGACAAGCAGACAGTTCTGAGGATTTTCTTTTTTTTTTAAGCAATGCTTAATCTTTGTTTACAGAGGAATATGAATATGGAGTAATTGAGACTGTGTCTGGTACTGGTTTTCTGGGAGTGTATTTGCTGGGTTTTTCAGAGCAAGCTGCTAGCCTGTTGAAATGAGGAAGTGCCTTTCCAAGAGCACTGGGGAAACAAAGCCAGCTGAAGCCAGGAGGACTTGATGTTGAGCAGTGGAAACTGAAAAGTAGCAGGTTAAAAATAAATACTAAAAAAAAAAAACCAAAACAGACAACAACCAAGTCAAAAACTAGATCATGGAGCAAGTTTTCACATGATATAACTGAGAACTTAGCACAATTTGAAGTAATTATGTGATGTATAAAGCTGTTGCAGGCCATGAAAGGAGGTAGTAATCATATAATAGCTACCCACTGTTAGGCCCTGTGTTTGAGGGGGTACAAAAATACCCTTCTCAAAATACCAAGAGTAAAACAGGACTTTTGTGTGGTAGAAGGAGGCTTATCCTGTGCCTGTCTCCTGCAGAAATTCTTGCTCCATCCTCTGTTAACTGCTGTTGGTCTCTGTTAGAAGAGTTTACTGAGCTAATTGATCCAGTATGAGTTCCTAATGGACTTGGTTCAGCACAGCTGAAGACAGCTGCTTGGTTCAAAATAATCTTTCCCTTTCAAAGCTGCAGACCACCTCTGCCTGATGAGAAGTGATTTCCTCAGTGGTCCTTTTTCCTGCTAGCTTGTGTCAGAAAAGCACGCAGGGTTTGCGTGCAAGCTGCTCCTTGGGTTGCTGCCTGCGGAAGGAAAGCTGCAGCCTGCTTTGGGTTCTGCCTTAAATGTGATTTCCAGAGTGGCTGGAGCATTGTGTAGGTGCAGGTCTTCTGGGAGCTCCTTCTGCAGCTGGCAGAAGACAGCAGATTCCCTGCAGGCTGTAATTGGACAGAGGGACAGACCTTGGAATCACAGAATTGTCAGGGCTGGAAGGAACCTCAGGGAGCATCCAGCTCCAGCCCCCCTGCCGTGGGCAGGGACACCTCACACTAGATCAGGTTGCCCAGAGCCACATCGAGCCTGGCCTTAAAGACGTGCAGGGGTCAGGCTTCCACCACCTCCCTGGGCAACCTGTTGCAGTGTTTCTCCACCCGCATGGTGAACAGCTTCTTCCTAAAATCCAGTCTGAATCTAGCCGCTTCTAGTTTTGCTCCATTCCCCCCACTGTAATGAGTTGTTGCTAAACAGTGGCTTTGTTGACTTCTGCTCAGTTCTGCTCCTTAGGAACCCTTCTTACTTGAGTTAAATATGGTAGCACTGGAATGTGTTCAGTTTACTTTTGCACAGACATGACTGATAACTGCTGTGTTCTGCTTCATGTATGACAGAAGATAAAAGAAGAGGTGTCCTCTCCTCTCAAGAACTCCAAGAGGCAACGGGAGAAGGCAGCTTCTGACACAGAGGAACCTGACAGATCCAATGCCAAAAAATCCAAAACTCAAGTGAGTCTCACAGAGGACAGTAGTGAGAGAGGGGTAGGGGGTGCAGACCTGGTGACAAAGGGAAATCATCAAATCCAGGTTGAGCCACAGCAAACTGCAAACTTAATCTGTGGTATTGTAATGTGGTCCTTCTGCTGAAGCACTGGAAAGATGCAGGATAAGCCCAGAGTTCTGATTGTTGTTCTAATACCAATATTGATTGGATTCCTTTCAACTTCCCTTTGGGGTTGTTGTTTTTTTGCTGGGTTTGTTTTGGTTTTTTTTTAATTGAAATTTGATTTTTTCTTTTCCTCTTCTGTGGCAATTTTGAAGATCATCACTGGAGTTGTCTTCATTTAATGGAATCATGGAATCATCAGTGATAAATTGAAATACTTTCAGGATGTCTTTGCAGCTCTGTGTACCTGATCAGGTTCCCTTTGTATGTAGAGGATTCTGGCACTGAGCTTTCCTTATTACAGAATAACAGGATGGTTGAGGTAGGAAGGGATCTGGATGTCATCTGATCCACCCCCTCTGCTCAAACAGGACCACCTGGAGCAGACTGCTGAGAAGCATGCTCAGAGAGCTTTTGAGGATCTCAAAAGATTAAAATTGCCTCTCTGGGCAACCTGATTGGTCACCCTGACAGTGGTAAAGTGTTTCCTGACATCCAGGCAGAATCTACTGCATTTCAGTTGCTGTCCATTGCCCTTGGACACCATAAAAGAACCCAGCTTTGTGCTCTTTGCACCCTGCCCGTGGGTATTTGTTACCTGTGCTGGTTCAAGTCCTGCGAGGTTCACAGGCTGGCACTTGTGTTTGCACAGCATGTGTCACAGGTTGCATCCTGTGGCAGGCTGGTGGTGTTCTTTGTGCAGTGCTGTGATGCTCTGTGGTTGTTCTTCTCTCCCTGCAGGAGATCAGCAGGCCAAACTCTCCCTCGGAGGGTGAGGGCGAAGGGGAGAGCTCTGACAGCCGCAGCGTCAATGACGAAGGGAGCAGCGATCCCAAGGACATTGACCAGGATAACCGGAGCACATCCCCCAGCATCCCCAGCCCTCAGGACAATGAGAGCGACTCGGATTCATCTGCTCAGCAGCAAGTGCTGCAGGCACAGCCCCAAGTGCTGCAGGCACAGGGTGCTTCTGGCCAGGCTCCTCCTCCCACACCACCAGCGTCAGCCCCGTTGCCGGCATCGCTGCCAGCAGTGTCAAGCGCTGCTTCAGCTCCGTCGCAGGTCTCGCCGTCAGCATCCCAGCCCTCCAGCCAGCCCCAGGCCCCTGCTCCACCACCTCCTCACTCTCACATACAGCAGGCCCCTGCTTTGCACCCGCAGAGAATCCCATCACCCCACCCTCCTCTGCAGCCACTGAGCGTGTCGCAGAGCCAGCCGACCCCAGCCTCTTCACAGCCTCACTCTCAGCCTCCACTCCATAGTCAGGCCCAGCCTGCCCCTCACAACCTTCAGGCCCAGCCCCTCCTGCCTCATCCTGTACCTTCCCAGCCATTTTCCCTCCCCACTCAGTCATCTCAGTCTCAGGTTCCCCTTCAGACACAAGCACCATCTCATTCTCACTCTGCTCTGCAGGTTCAGGTAACGCAGCCTGTCCTGCCAACCACGACCTCGCTGCCGCAGCCTCAGCCTCCCCGGGAGCAGCCCTTGCCGCCTGCACCCATGGCCATGCCTCACATCAAACCTCCCCCTACAACCCCGATCCCTCAGCTCCCCACTGCTCCATCCCACAAGCATCCTCCTCATCTCTCAGGCCCTTCTCCGTTCTCTATGAACTCCAACTTGCCTCCACCACCTGCTTTAAAACCTCTGAGCTCCCTCTCAACTCACCACCCTCCATCCGCGCACCCTCCTCCTCTGCAGCTGATGCCTCAAAGCCAACCACTGCAGTCTTCACAAGCCCAGCCTCCTGTGCTGACACAGAGTCAGAGCCTTCCTCCACCTGCTAATCACCCCCCATCTGGACTCCATCAGGTATCCTCCCAGCCCCCCTTTTCTCAGCATCCATTTGTCCCAGGAGGCCCACCTTCCATCACCCCTCCTTCTTGCCCCTCCACTTCCACGCCGCCCACCGTGCCTGGCATCCCACTTCAGACTTCCATCTCCACATCAGCAGCTTCTAGTGGAAACGTGCCAGTGGTGACAGCCTGCACGCTGCCACCTATTCAAATCAAAGAAGAAGTCCCAGATGAAGCTGAGGAACCAGAAAGCCCTCCCCCTCCACCCAGAAGTCCATCACCAGAACCTACTGTGGTGGACACACCCAGTCATGCCAGTCAGTCAGCCAGGTATGGAGCTTCTGAGCTGTGCTTCCTTAAGCTGTCTGCTGGTTGTCTGTGGCACAGTTAATTTTCCTAGGGCTCTGAGGGCAGTTCGTAGTAGTAATTGTGTGAATGTAGAATAATAGTTTCACATTTTGGGGCATACAGCTCTCAAATCTCAGTCTCTTGCATCCTTCCCAGGACTAAACTCTTCCTCGTTTGTTTCTTACAGGTTCTATAAGCACCTGGACCGTGGCTACAACTCATGCTCAAGAACAGATTTATACTTCATGCCTCTGGCAGGATCAAAGCTGGCCAAGAAGAGAGAAGAGGCCATTGAAAAGGCTAAAAGAGAAGCAGAGCAGAAAGCCAGAGAAGAGAGGGAAAGAGAAAAAGAAAAAGAGAAGGAAAGAGAGAGGGAACGGGAGCGGGAGCGAGAAGCAGAAAGAGCTGCGGTAGGTTTAGTTGTAGCTAAGAGCTGTTGAAGGGGGTCACTGTGGTGGGATCTGACCAGGGTGGTGGCTATGGTAATGCAAATCCCCAGAAGCACATTCATCCATTTGCAAGCAGGTATTTGTGAGCATGGGAGCCTGTGTATCAAGTGAAAGCCAAGAGGCTATGAGCGCTTCTTGGCCTGCCTGTGACTTTCTTCTCTTCAAAGTGGAGAGTTTCTGCTCCTGGTCTTTCTCATGTGCAGGAAGCCAGCACAGCAGGGGAGAGCTGGGTCAAGCATTTGCTTCCACTTGTAGCAGAAGAGCACTTTGTGCAGATACAGTGAATCCCTTTGTGTACCTTGTGTAAAACACTGCAGGCATGAGAGTGCTGTCTGCTGGCTTCCAATGTAAAGTTAGTTTAATTAAAGCCTCGTATCTCTGTGTTTATGGGGAGACCCAAACTCTACTCTTGGGTGTCAGGAGCCAGTACAAGTAATGCACATCTCTGGAATGATTCCCTACCTGTGGGAGAGTGGTAACACATCACTGATGCTGAACTGGAAGGTGCCAGTCTTGTACTGCAGGTGCATTTCAGAGGTCTGAATAAGAGCTGTGTGCTTCTGTAGGACTGGGGGAGTCAGGATATGGCATCTGTCCAGCAAGGGATCTATCAGTGTTTCAGTGCTTCACCACCCTCATGGAGAAGAATTTACTCTAATGTCTTAATCTAAATACAGCTTCTCCCAGTGTGAAGCTCTTGCCTCTCATCCTGTCGCTCCATGCTTTTGTGACAAGTCCTCCTCCAGCTCTCCTGTAGTCCCATTCAGATCTTAGAAGGTTGTTCTAAGATCTGTCTTCTCCAGGCTGAGCAACCCCAACTCTCTCAGCCTGTCCCCATAGGGGAGGCTCTGTAGCCTCTGGACCCACTCTAGCAGTTCCGCATCCTTCTCGTGTTGAATTCCATGTATTGAGTTTTTCTTCTCCGTTCTGTGCAGCAGAAGGTGTCCAGCTCGTCCCACGAGGGCCGGCTCGGCGAGTCTCAGCTCACGGGGCCAGCACACATGAGACCTTCCTTCGAACCTCCACCCACCACCATCGCTGCCGTGCCCCCCTACATCGGCCCGGACACGCCTGCTTTACGAACACTGAGCGAGTATGCCCGGCCCCACGTCATGTCCCCCACCAACCGCAACCACCCCTTCTTCGTGCCCCTCAACCCCACCGACCCGCTGCTGGCCTACCACATGCCCGGGCTCTACAACGTGGATCCCACCATCCGGGAACGAGAGCTGCGAGAGAGGGAGATCCGGGAGCGGGAAATCCGGGAGCGGGAGCTGAGGGAGAGGATGAAACCTGGCTTTGAGGTGAAGCCCCCGGAGCTGGATGCCCTGCACCCGGCTACCAACCCCATGGAGCATTTTGCCAGGCACGGTGCACTGACTATTCCCCCAACAGCAGGACCTCACCCCTTTGCTTCCTTCCATCCCGGTTTGAACCCTCTGGAAAGAGAGAGACTTGCACTGGCAGGCCCCCAGTTGCGGCCTGAAATGAGCTACCCTGACAGACTGGCAGCAGAGAGGATACACGCGGAGCGCATGGCATCGCTGACCAACGACCCCCTGGCTCGGCTCCAGATGTTCAACGTCACGCCCCACCATCACCAACACTCACACATACACTCACATCTACACCTACATCAGCAGGATCCCCTCCATCAAGGTGAGCCCAGTGCCAGGGGAGGTTTATGTTGGAGATTTGGAACAGTTTCTTTACTGAAGGAGTGGTCAGGCACTGGAACAGGCTGCCCAGGGAGGTGGTGGAGTCACCAACCCCGGAGGTGTTCAAGAAGCATTTAGATGTGGCCCTTCAGGATGTAGTTCAGTGGTCCATGGCAGTTGGGCTATGGTTGGAGTCCACCTTGAAGGTCTTGTCCATCTTTAATGACTGTGATGCTAGGGAGCCTGTCTCCCCAGGCAGGCTGTAACTCTGGAAATCAAATAGCAAACTCTCTGTTGTCTTCTGTGTGGTGTGACTCGTGTGTGAACACCATCCCTGGAGGTGTTCACGTGGCCCTCACCTCTGATAAGGGTCTTGTGTAGGTGGGGAAACAATGGAAGAGGAAGGCTTTTGGCAAGAGGGGCCTAAGGGGAGACCTTATTGCTCTCTACAACTCCCTGAAAGGATGTTGGAGCGAGCTGGGGATTAGTCTCTTCTCCCAAGTAACAAGTGATAGAACAGGCAGTGGTCTCAGGCTGCACATGGGGAGGTTGGGGTTGGAGATTGAGAGCAATTTCCTTACTGCAGAAGCAGTCAGGGATTGGAGCAGACTGCCCAGGGAGATGGTGGAATCACTATCCCTGGAAGTGTTCAAGAAACCTGTGGCCATGGCACTTGGGGACATGTTTTAGTGGGCACGATGGTGTTGGATGGAGGGTTGGACTGGATGATCTTAAAGGGTTTTTCCAGCCTCAGTGAGTCTCTCATTCTGTATTGTGTAAGTTGTGATAACTGAAAAGCAAGCAGTTAGAGTTTTGGAGAGTGAACTCATGACTGGGATAAAGTAAATACAGTACAGGGATCTCCACTGAGCCTGCCCACTGCCCCTGCAGAAGGGTTGCTGATTTCTTGGGGTGTTTTAAAATGCTGCAGTTCCAGAGCACCACCTTGCAGTGGTGTCTGCTCCACGGGTGGGGAATTCAGTGAGTGAAGGCAATTAATGAGGAGAGATCTCATGGACTGGGTAGCACTGCTGGTGTAAATGACTGTTAGATCAGGAGGTATAGCTGGAAAAAAAAACTGAGCAGAGAAAAATTTCAGCCCTTCAGCCATTTACATGCCAACCATCTGGCTTTCCTTGAGCTGAAATTGTCACAACTCTCCCAGGAACCATCTAACCTTATGGGTTGGCATCTTTCTAGCTGACAGTTTATTCTGATGTGTAGGATTTTTCTCTTCCCCCTACAAATATTTTAATAGCATCAAAAAAAGAATCAGTGCCTTGCTAATTGCTAAAGTAAGCTACCTGGTTTCTGGAGTCTGGAAGATGAGGCACTAAGAATATTTCACATTTCCTGGTGGCAGACTGGAGAGAGTGTAGTAAGCAAGGCACCAGGTGCAGTAGATGTGAAGTAAGAGGGGGGAAAAAAAAACAACTCCTAAGTACTTAAAGTGCAGCTTCTGGTGCAGCTGGCTACAAGTGTTTGTGCAAGCAAATGTAGCATCCTGTGCCTTGGAGCAGTCTGCATGGCATGGAGCCTGGGATGCTTGCTCTGGGGAGTTGGGAAGGAATTTGAGTGCTGCTGCAGGAGCCAGATTGAACTGCAAGGAGTCTGGTGAGAAGAAGGAGCAGGGGGTTGTAGTTAGCAGGTGATGGTGCTGAGTATCAGCATTCTTCAGGCTGTCACTGTGGACTGCAGTTGAGACTGCATGAATTATAGACTGATTCAGTTTGGGGCAGGTCTGCACAGCCCACAGTTAGCAGAAGACATTTGTCATAGGTGGTGTCTGTGGCCAGGTAAGTCACCAGCTCTGCAGGTAAGTCTGGATACTCTCCAGTTACTTGTTTAGGGTGAGGAGCTGAAGCTGGAGGATGGCAAATTTAAACTGGATATTAGGGAGAAAATCTTGACAGTGAGGGTGGGAAGACAATGAAACAGCCTGCCCAGGGAGGTCATGGATGCTCCCTCCCTGGAGGTGTTCAGGGCCAGGCTGGATGAGGCCTTGAGCAGCCTGGGCTAGTGGAAGGTGTCCTTGCCTGTGGAATGGGTTTGGAACTGGATGATCTGTAAGGTTCCTTCCAACCCAAACCATCCTGTGACTCTCTGAAAAGCAGAGGCAGCATGTTCTGGTTCTCAGTCTAGCTGGAGGCTGGTGCAGACAAAGCCAAGTCACTTCATTAGCAGATCTTCTACCTGTATTTGGAAAGCAATTTGGCTTTAATTTTGGGTGCCACCTTAAAACTGGCAGAGGGTCTTGAGTGTCTCCAGGTAGTTCTTGCTCCAGAGCAGTTCCATAGGTGAGTGAGGCCCTAAGTGCCTAATCTGTAGATCTCCTTGGAGTGCAGAATGACCTCACATTCCTGCTCTGCACCAGGTGACAGCTGAGGGACAGCTTTGTTAAGAGGAATCGAGCACAGCTGTTTGAGGTTCCTCTGCAGGCCATGCTAGCAGCTTCACACAGATTTCAGCTCAGTAAGGGGTTTTCAGGTTTCCCTGGTGTCTTTTCATTACATGGCTAAAGTGACATCAGACAGCTTGTCTGCAGGTGTCCCTCTCCACACAAGGGTGGTGGCAGTGTCATCTTTGGCAGAACCCTCAGTTTGCCAGCTTTTGGCTATCAAGTGGTATCAGTAGGGATGCTGAAGTGCTTCTGTACTAAATGTCACTGATGATCCTCCAGTTCTGTGTGCTCAGGGCAAACAGGAGAGAGTCTGGGGGATGGCATCTGAATGTTGGCCATCTTTGGTGGATTTCTGCTAGAAATGGAAAGCACTGGGCCGTTGCTTTAGCAATTAAGAGTGTTTGGTAAGCAGATGTTACTTGAAGATAGAAAAGTGGCTTTCAAATAGGATGGAGCTAAGCTGCTGGGAATTACATGTCAGTTTGGCCAAAAGATGATCAAGTCTAACAGGGCTTTCGATCCCCCAGCAGTGAGTGATGCTTCCAAATGCAGGGATTTGATTTTCTTTCCTTCTTTTAAAGGTTCAGCAGGACCTGTTCACCCGCTGGTGGATCCTCTAGCAGCTGGACCCCATTTGGCACGTTTCCCCTACCCACCTGGGACCATCCCCAACCCATTGCTAGGACAACCACCTCATGAGCATGAAATGCTCCGACATCCAGTCTTTGGTGAGAGCATTTTATGGGCCTTTACAGAGGTCAACTCTTGATCTCAGCTATCATCTTTCCTTCTGGGTTATCTTAGTCTGTCGTAGGAGGGAAGTTGGTGGAGCTGAGCTGTATCTTGGGTGACAGCCAAGGGCTGGTTGGTTTGATTTTTGTTAAAACAAAAAGCTTCAGAGGACAGGTCTCTGCAGACCTCGTAGCAAACAAGCATCTGAAAATGGGCAACTCTCTCTTAGGTACTCCTTATCCACGGGATCTGCCTGGTGCCATTCCACCTCCTATGTCAGCAGCCCACCAGCTGCAGGCCATGCACGCCCAGTCAGCAGAGCTGCAAAGACTGGCAATGGAGCAGCAGTGGTTGCATGGGCATCCTCACATGCATGGTGGTCATCTACCAAGTCAGGAAGATTATTACAGGTGAGAGGTGCAACAAAAGCTTTGGAAGGCACAGGGGTGCTGCAGCTTCCTTCATCTTTCTCCACATTCCATCTTTTTTCCTTCTGGATTACTGCGTGTGCTGAGTTACAGTCCCGAGGCAGTTACGGGAGGTGGCGAAGCTGTAGAAAGAGCTCATTTTGGGTTAGGTGATAGGGCAGATGGGAAGCTAGGTCCAAGTTATTGGCATAGGATGTAGATCAGTTGAGGCTTACATTGCAGAATTACCTCTGCAGAATTAGCTTTTATTGTGAGAATCACTACAGCTGCTGTTTCCACATCTCTCCTCCTTGAGAACAGTGGAGGAGGGTGGGTAAAGCTTTATGAATAAGAAGAGGAACTCAATAAATCTTAAGTGGGAAGCTGAGATGTGTGAAGAATACAGGTCCTGCGTTACCAGCTGAGAGTGCCTGGATGAATCATGTGAGTTCCTTCTCCCCAGAATGCTGTATGGTGTTGATAGAAGAGCAGTTCTCTTCTTCCATGACACCAGCTCAGTTCCTGTTTGGCAGTGACTTTGGCTGTGTCAGCTAAGAAGAAAAAGCCACCAGAACCTAGCAGGGGTCATTCCACATGTCTGTGGGTAGCGAGGATAGGCAGGAAGCAGCATATCAAACACCTGCCTTGCATCGCTCGGCTCTGATGTTTCAGTCCTGGCTTCTGCTCTCCTGAATTGCCTGCTGGCCTCGTGCCACGGGGGCAGCCAGCCTGTCTGAAGCTGCAGATAAAGCTGGAGCTTGATGAGCTGGCACCAGTGATCCTGCTCACATGTAAGGAGCACTTCAGTAGCAAAAGGTCATCGCTTCCTCCCACCGCAGACAGTGTTACTGCTGCCGTTACAGCGGCTCTCATTTTTGTGCTGAAAGCTCACGAGCCCCAGTGCAACCTCTGATCCCTTCAGGGCAGCTGGGCGAGGTCAGCAGGAAGGCAAAGCCATCTCTGAAGTGACGTGACACCTCCTTCCTGCTGCTAAAACAAGTTTTCTTTCTCTTGCAGTCGACTGAAGAAAGAAGGCGACAAACAATTGTAATAAATTATTTATTTGTAATGCTGGCTATGGAAACCCCAGGCCTTGGGAAGGAGTGGAACATTTTTACTTACAATAAGAGCTACAAAAGGAAAAAAAAAAAAAAAAGAATATCTTATAAAGATTTCTTTATATATTTAAAACAGAAACAACCACCCAACAAGTAGAGACTGATCAACATTAGTGTTCATTTGTAGAGAAGACTTTCTCAAGACTGACGTGGGTCTCCCTGCATGACAACATATTGAGAAGCCTATTGGAAATACAGGACTGTGTGGAATATTCAGAG
>VWYK01047237.1:18663-70773 GCA_013399775.1 Semnornis frantzii | reverse complement strand
TTTTTCTCCTGTGAGAGGACCCACTCAGGCTGAAATCTTCTAGTGGACAACACTGCCTGATGCCCCATGTGCCTGCCAGCAAGGGCTTTGTAAATAATAACATAAGGAGAAACTTCTGTGCTGTGAGGGTGCACAGAAGAAGGAACAAGAAGGGTGGAACAGGCAGCCTAGAGAGGTTGTGTAGTCTCCTTCCCTGGAGAGATTAAACCCCACCTGGCCACTGTGACCCTGGACAAGCTGCTGTGGGTTTCCCTGCTTTAGCAGGGGTCTTGGACTGGATGGGTTCACTTCCAAGCCCCACCCAAAGAAGATTCTGTGAACTGCTGAGGAGTAGAAACAGTGTCATAGAATCAGTCAGGGTTGGAAGGGACCACAAGGATCAGACAGTTTCAACCCCCCTGCCATGAGCAGGGGCACCTCACATTAGAGCAGAGTGTCCAGAGCCTCATCCAGCCTGCCCTTAAACACCTTCAGGGTGGGGCTTGAACCCACTACTAAAATGGTTGTAAGATGCTAGGGTTGACACAGGGCCATTGTGAAGTGTAGTGTCTCACTGCTTGCAATAAACCAGCATTTCATTAACCATTCCATCATGTGCTGATGTGGAGGCACCTTCCAGGTGAAGGCAGGCTGTCAAGGAGAGCAACCAGGAAGGTTTCTGCAGCTGCCTCAGCATCTGGGGGAGCCTTGTCTGCATTTGTCTGGGTTGTAACTTGTTCTGCGTTGACCTCAGACAGGGAATGTGAGCAGAGGCTTCAGTCCCTAGGGTGGCACTGAGCTGTAAGCACTAATTCATTCAGATGACAATACTTAAATAATCCCCTGGCTACGTCCTGTCTTAGAATCTCTTTTACTCTGAAACTATTAATGAGGGGTTTTTTGAGCTTCTTGCCCCCTTTTAATCCTTTTTTTTTTGGCTCAACAAAAGAATGTGCTGGGCCTAGAGGATCTGTAATCTGTCCATCCTCCCTTATCCATCAAAGCCTGGTCTGTGCTGAGTTTTTCTATATGTGGTGTGGATTTGTGAGGTAGAAATACTTGACTTGTCTTCCCAGTTATTCCTTGATTGCAGAGTGTTTATTCCTTTGCAGTAGCTAAGGCAGTAGAACACCATTTTATTGTTAGAATTGTACCTGTTGTTTTCACTCCTGTAACACTGGAACAGGCTGCCCAAGGAGGCTGTGGCTGCTCCCTCCCTAGAAGTGTTCAAGGCCAGGTTGGATGAGGCCTTGAGTGAGCTTGGGCTAGTGGAAGGTGTCCCTGCCTATGGCAGAGGGTTGGAACTAGATGATCTTTAGGGTCCCTTCTAACCTAACTCCTTCTATGAATCACTGGGTCCCAGAATCAATCAAGTTGGAAAAGACCTTCAAGATCAAGTCCAACCTATCCCCCAAAACTATTGTGCACTGCTAAACAGGAGCAGATGTCTAGCACATTCAGCAACAGCAGCCAAAAGCACAGGGCAGTTGTTGTTCAGTGACATTTCTGTGGTGGCTGGGGACATGGATGCCAGGAGTAGTGAAAATCCTTGTCAGATCTGTGCTCACTGGAGAAAAAGCAACACCAAAATAGGTGCCTTTGCAAAGCACTTGCAGTCTATCAGTGCTGAAGCAATGTAGCATGCATCTCATTTGTCTGATGTCTTGAAGACTTAGAGTGTAATGAAGTGAGGAAAGGCTAGAGGTAAAGCCTGCATGGTGTAAGTCTGGGGTGATACCAGAGCCTTGCACAGCAGCACTGAATCTGGTCTGTGGTCAGTGTGTTCATAGCCTGGTGACAGAAACCTGTGGGACTGTTCAGTGCACACAAAGCAGGGCATTTTGACAGGAAGATGTGGTTCCCAGATTAAAGGTTTTTGCTGTTTCTCCCTGATCACACAATCTCAGGAGGGTAGGGGTTGGAAGGGACCTCTGAAGATCGAGTCCAACCACCCTGCCAAAGCAGGATAACCCAGGGCAAGTCACACAGGAATGTATCCAGATGGGTCTTGAAAGTCTCCAGGGAAGGAGACTCCTCAGCCTCTCTGGGCAGCCTGCTCCAGGGCTCAGTACCCTCACAGTATAGAAGTTTCTCCTCCTGTCAAGGCAGAACTTCTGGGTTCCAGTTGGTGTCCATTGGCCCTTGTCCTGTAACTGGGTACCACTGAAAAGAAACTGGGCCCTCGACACCCACCCTTAAGGTACTTGTAAGCATTGATCAGGTCTCCTCTCTGGGTCTCTCAGCCTTTCCTCATAAGAGAGATATTCTCTTTCCCTAATCATCCTCATGGCCTCTACTGGACTCTCTCCAGCAGTTCCCCATCTCTTTTGAACTGGGGAGCCCAGAACTGGACCAAGTACTCCAGATGAGGCCTCACTAGGACAGAGTAGAGAAGCTCCCTCAACCCTCTGATGTGATGGTGCCACTCTCCTCTCACCTGTTGGCATTGCCTTGCTGCAGATTGTGACCCCAGACTACAAAGTGCTTGCAGTGGAACTGTAGAAATGTTTTTTTTTCCCCTTTCTCTTCTGTTTTATTTAAAGCAAAGCTCCTTCACTAATTTCTTGTGGAGACAATACCTGCAGCCAGGAACTGTTGGGAGGTGCTCTGACAGAAATGCCTTCATCTAAATGTAAATGTTGCTTTCCTGCCTCAGGCTGCCTGTAAGAGGCATTTCTTCTGTTGGAAGCAGCTACAAAGTAATGGTCACAATCAATTTATTCGTGTCAATAAAAGGTCTTTTATATGCCTATTTGAAATGTATGGTTCCGGGGTGACAGGACCACATTTGGTTTTTAAGCTGATGTGTCAGATGGAATGAGAAATAAAGGATTAAAGGAGAGGGAAAAGAAATTGTGTAAGGCTTGTGCAGGTGGGTTCTTGAGTGCAAAGGGTGGAAAAAAGGTGCTTTAGTAGTGGGACACAAGGCAGCGTGCAAGTGGGACAGAACTCCCCTGGTGCTCCTCCCTGTGCCTCTGGGACACTCTCTTCTAACTTGGGTTGGCTGTTGAGTAAATGAGTTCAGTGCAGAGACCCTGACCAAGAGGTGAAGAGACTGAGCTGCTCTAAATTTGGGGTGTTTTTTTCTTTCCCAAGACCTTTGAGCAGATGGATTTCTGCTGTTTGTATTTGTGCAGCAGAGAGGGAAAAGAACTTGGTGCTCGTGGATAGTTTTGAGACCTTGACTCTTAATGGGTACAGAACTAATGACTGCAGTCACAGGGTTTCAGATGTGGTTTGAACCTGACTTGCTGGGGTTACTTCCACCTTCTGTTCTGCTAATAAGGTCCTGTAGTTAACATGGTGTGGATCTGGCCCCTAATGCTCTGGAGCTGTGCTTCCGAGGCAGTGAGATAATGCTTCAGTCTGCAGTGCTGCTGGTTGGAGCAGCAGCATCTGAAGTGGTCCATCATGAGCAGGGGCTTGCACCCACCATCAAGTAGGAGTTGAACTGAATTTCTTTGGAGTAAATGAGAGCAGTGCTTGGAATATTCTGCTTAACTATGTCATCTCTGTCCTTGTTTGCTTAGTGATTGCCACACTGGGTAGTCCTGTGTTTGCTCTGAGGTTCTGGGACCACTACAGAGGATGAGCTGAGCCTTTGCTCAGGGAAGATCTTGCACTTGGATTATTACTTATGTCTAAGCTTTTATGAAAGCTTCCTTTGTGTGGCCTTCCTTAGAGCCAGGGAGAAGAAGCTTCTGAGATCAGGGTTCACCTGCTCCCACCCAACGCTGCAAGTCTGTTGCTGTCTTTGGGGTTGGTTTCTTTTGCAAACTCAGAGTTGTTACTAAAACTTCCCAGCTGCTTCACCCTGGAAGCTCTGCACTCTGCACCTTTAGGCTTCATCATGGTTGCAGTTCTCTTCTGCATTGCTCGTTCTGCATTGAGGCATAGACACAGACCCTTTAACGAGCTGCTCTCTGTGTGTGCACATTTGTATCCTGGGGGAATGCAGTTTGGGAATGCTTGTCTTCAGAGAGAGGGCTCTCTCTTGCTGGCTGGGGAATGCTGACTGTCAGGCATCTCTGCTCTGTCCTCACACTTTAGGTATGTGGCTACTGCTTTTTTTGTCTCCAGTCTCACGCCACCGTGCAGTGTCCTGCATGGTGCAGTGCCCTGCATTATTTCTGCATGTGCAGAGTTCTGAGTCATGAAGAGCAGACCCTCAGATTGTGGGGGATTGGACTGCTTCTGGCTGGGCCCCCAGGGTCCTTGTCTGATTTTTATTTACAAGGCTGCAAAAAGGACAACATGGGCAGTTGGCTGCTGGCCCTAGCACGTGTTCCTGTGCCCAGCTGAGCTGCAGGGACTTGGCAAAGCTGCCCTTATGATGCCTGCTGGCTACCAGAGGGCTGGGGTGGAGCGACTCCGGTAGAGGGCTGAACAGAAAGGACAGTGGCATGAGGAGACAACATCTGAAAGGAGATCAAGGGGTGTGTGAACTAAACTATCCCAGCTTCAGCCCTCTGCGGTTTGATGGCTTCCTGCAGCAGTTGGTTTCTGTGTTTCACCCATGTCCTTCCTGTGCAGATAAGCGTGAGGCAGCTCCCTCCTTCCTTCCAGCACATAGCCCCTTGGGACACTGCTTGGGCTGGCTGGGGACTGGGGCCGGGCTGCAGGTGTTCAGCGGGGCTCAAGCTCTGCCAAGGCTGCCCTGGCAGCTCCTGGGTGCCATTGGAGCTGTGGCCACCAGATGGCAGCAGAAGCTCGCAGAAAAGGAGCTCAACCCTCACCGTCAGCATCTCCTGCAAGCACTGAGGAGCCATCGAGTCACCGCTCACAGTCACCACTCAGTCACCTCCGGGCCGAAGACATGGTCAGAACGCAAGACTCCACAGACCTCGGCCTGCCTTAGAACCGGGGAGAAGAAGCTTGTGAGATCCGACTCCGCCTGCTCCCACCCAACGCTGCAAGTCCGTTGCTGCCTTTGGAGTTGGTTTGTTTTTCATACCCAAATTTGTTGCTAAAACTTCCCAACTGCTTCCTCTTGTTTCACCCTGGAGACTCTACACCCTTGGGCTTTATCATGGTTGCAATTCTCTTTTGCTTTGCTCGTTCCGCATTAGGGGCTGGGAGACACAGACCCTTTAATGAGCTGCTCTCTGTCTGTGCACATTTATATCCTAGGGGAATGCAGTCTGGGAATGCTTGTCTGGACTCCTGACCAGCTGTGTGGCCCTGTGCAAGTTGCAGAGCCTCCTGGTGCCTTGGTTTCCCTCCCCGCAAGTAATGTCTTTGATGCCCTTGTATGGGAACAGGGATATAAACACAAAGCAGCTGCTCTGAGAATATTTGTTTCTTTTAGATGGCCTCAACTCCAGGCTCACTCTTAAACTCAAAAAATACACAAGCCATGCAATAATATTTAATATAACAACCCCAGCTAACAACAGCCCTCTTCTTCCACACCATTCAGCAGCTGGGTGACAGCAGATGGGGTTTCCTTTTAGACTTTTTGTCTTTCTTGGTTTGACTGTCAGAGGCTCCTGAGAGCCAGCGTTTGTCTGGAGGCCATGCCAGCCTGCCTGTCAGCTCCTGCTGGGAATGGGTGTCATCTATCAAGCAGATGTACTGCAGTGATCAATGGCTGCTGTCACTCACTATTGCTCTGGTAAGGACTGGTCTGTGTTATATTGGCAGAGCATGCTTTACATAAAATGCTTCTGACCTTATTGATCAGTCCTGTTTTCTGCCTCTGGCCCCTGTGTGTCGAGAGGGGACTCACCTCCTGATGTCTCACAGGGAGTTTGCTTGTCTGAAAGCTCCCTGCCCAGCTCCCGGTGGCACAACTCTCAGGTGCTTGTGAAGTTCCTCCAGCACTGTTGTGTGCAGACAGTGTTCGAGGACAGCTTCAACCTGTGAGCACCTGCAGATGTAGTGCTAGGGCCCCTTGCTGCCCAGCCTGTGTTTGTGGCAGCCCAAGCCCATGTGCTGCCTATTCCCTGACAGTCTGCAGGGTCAAGAAGTGGTGAAGGAGGTCAGAGGAGCTGGGTAGGGGAATGCAGATGAGGTAAAGGCATAGATGTTGGGCAGCAATGTGTGGAGGCAGTGGAATAACATGGGAGGCAGTGAGTGTTCCATGGGTCCCTTGGGGCAGGCAGGAATGTTTTTTTTTAAGGTTTCTGCCTGGCAAATACTTTGTCTCTGAAAATTTCACTCAGCTTTAAAAGAGTGACAGTAGGTGCCCATCTAGAGAGTTCCTGCCATCTCNCAGCTTTAAAAGAGTGACAGTAGGAGAGTTCCTGCCATCTGCCTCCATTACTTCCCCACTCCTAAACCCTCCAAACATGAGTGTTGCAGAGCTGCCCTAAAAGTGGCTCCCCCTCGAGGGTCAAAGCTGGGTTAAGATTGAGTGGAATAAAATGTTTCAGCTCAGGCTCAGCAGTGGACTCTCTGCAGCTCTGGAGTCTGCTGTAGTGTGAGCCATACTGCTCCAAACCATCTCATGGTCAAGAATTCTCAAGGCTGTGGCTTGGTCACAAACACAAAGCACCTTCATGGGATGTTTCACTCCAAATCACAAACTGGGGTCTTTGCTGGCTGCTCTCTGGGCACAGTTGGTGCCAGCTCAGCCTGCCTGTAGCAGCCAAATTCCCTGGCTGTGGGTGCTACCTGTGTGTCCATGCATGAAATGTGCTTTGTGAAACTCATTTTTGGGCTGTTAAGGTTATTAAGAGATTGTGGCTAACTGATGATATCTAAGAGTTCTTTCAAGTGAATTAATTAAGGTAGTAATTAGCTATGTTAAACAATGTATCTAATCAGTGATGTCAGGCAAGCTCTCTGGGGGCAGGAGTTGTGCCTTGCCTGGATTAAGAATCCCAGCAGCATTTTGTCAGCGCTACAGAAAACAAATTGTGAGGGAAGAGGAGCTCAGAGGGACTAAGAGTGTTGCTGGAAGTCCCTGGGAGAGGCAGAAGGAACTGAGGGCAGGGGCCTGGCTCCTGCCTCCTTCAGGGCTCTGTGTTTATGTGTGAATGTGTAGCTTGTATATGTATAGATGTGCTGGGTTTGTGTGTGTAGCTCTGCCTGTCCCTGCAGATCTGCCAGCAAAGTGTCCACGTGTGGATTCCCTTTTCTCTTTGTCCCAGGTTGTTCTTGTCCTGCCTCTCAGCTTATCAGGCTGTCTGATCTTGGCTTTTCCAAGGAAAGCAGGCTCTCTCTCCTCCCCCAGGTGTGGGAGTGCTGCTGCAACCTTCTTGGCACCTTTTCTGAAGACCAGGGCACTGACCCTTTGCAAACAGTGTCATAAAGAGCAGAGGAACCTCTTTGAGTCAGATCCCTTTTAAATTTCTGCCTCGAGGTTGCTCTCTGTGGTATGCCTCCAGCCCCAGCTCTTTGTAGGGATGTCTCATGACCTTTCCACATACACCTGTTTTGCTGGGAAGCTCCAGGATTGAAGAGAGCTCTGCTGCTGCAGTGTGCTCTCCAGTTCCTGGGAAGGCCAAGGAAAGCTCCAGCTTGGTTTTTCATTACAGCCACTGCTGGAGCTCCCGTGGGATGAAGGGTATGAGGAAATCACATCACAAACTTTGCTTTTAAAGGCAGAAACACAACCTGATCAGAAAGGGAGGGGAAAACACCTTACAAATTGAAGGGCAAGGCTAAAGGCTCTCCAGCAGGGCTGCAGGCAAAGCAGCCAAGCCCAGCAGAGCCTCTAGGCTCGTCTGAAGTGCTGCATTCCTGCCTGATAGCTGCAGATATCTGTTTTACAACCCGGTCAGCAACTAACACATACTCTTGCACAGTGCATGAGTGCAGGGGGGAGCCTGGGTGTCGCAGATGCTTAGAGATGGAAAGTAATCTGGCCATCGAGTGCCAGGAGTGTCTCTTCAGTCTTAGTTGCTCAGTCAGAAGTGTTTAGCTGTGTCCTTTCCACGAGGTTTTGTTCCAAGACTGCAGTGAGGAGTGTGCCTTGTCACTCCTATGACAGCAGGCAGGGATGAATAGCCCAGGGACAGGAGTTTGCAGTAGGATTCAGAAACAGGGACTCTGGCTGCCTCTAGATTTCCCTGCCCCATTTTCAGGCCTGCTTATATTAGAAATGGCCCCTCTGGGGCAGTCTGGGGGCAGGTTGGAAGGGGTGGAAGTCTATACCTCTTCTCCTTGAACCTCTTAAGTGGTTTGTGGCCAGAGGTTACTGACAGCCCTGCAGATACCTCTGGCAATGTTCACCAGCATCCCAGAGAAGGGAGAGGAGAAGATGCAGAAAATGATGTGAAGCTGAGCTGATGTCACTCATCTCCTCTTTCTTTCACTGGCCCAGACAATTCCTGGCATGCATGTGCTTTGCACCTGCTCTCTTTTCTAGGCTGCTCAGACTTGTGACCTGTTCTGCCTGAATTGCTTGAGCACAGAGCAGGAGCTTAAAGAGCAGAGGGCACAAAGATGCATGTGCTGGGACACAGGAAGAAACAGTGCTCCTGCTCTTCAGAGCTGGAGGTGCAGCAAGGCAGAACCATCCACGTGCAAGGTCTTTCTGTGAAGATGCCCTCCTGGAGCAGGGAGTGGGAAGTTTAAAACCAAGAGCTGGTGTATCCATTGGTGTAGTTTATCAGGCCTGAACCCCAGCCAAGTGGAAGCCATTCAGGAGCAGCCAAAATGAAAGCACCTGATTACTCCACTAATTAATTTAGAATGGGCCAGCAGGTTGCTAAGAAAGAGCCTTCTTTGGCTTTGGTGTTAGCCTCACAGCCAGGTGTTAACTCTCTCCCCACCAACCCTGGCAAGTATGTGGGACAATTTCAGCTATGCCCTTTGATATTTAGCCTCTCCTGTGCTGGAGGGCTGTGTTTGTAAGGGGACAAACAGCAAAGCTCTTGGCCCTCTGCCCAACACGTGCATGGCATCCAGCTGGTGCCTGTTCAGCTTTTGTTTTTAACACAGAGGAGATGACAGCACCCCCCTCTGCCATGCACCAAGGAGCACATCTCTCTCATCCTCCATGAAGCAAGGCCAGAGCTTGTAGATTTCTCCTCTTAAGCTACCATGTCTCTCTCAGTGGCAAATGTTGATTTGGCTGGAGCCAAACTCTCCTGTCCCTCATTTCTTGTTTCCTGTGAAGAACTTCTTTGCAGGGTCTACCAGAGAGTCCACCCTGCAGCCCACCTGCTCAGCAACTTGTCTTCTGCAGCATTGCTGGTGGGGAACAACTCATTTGTGTCAGTCTTGTGGAGGAATGAAAAGATTTATGACCACCTCCTCTATTCCACATCCACCTCTGTTGTTTTCTTTCCCTCCCTCCCCTCTCCTCTACCTTCCTAGAACTGGAAGGTCAGAAGTTTAAATCCTGCTTTGAGCAACTCCTGACTTGCTACCAGCTCCTACACATAGCTTTTGAGGGTTGCACTTCAGCTCTTTCCCTGGAAATGAGACTATTTAACTGACTTTTTCATGGATCCATTTATACAAACATCTTTGGAAAGGCCTCCTTTGAGTTGCCTTTTCTGTACTGATGCATAGACTTGGCCAAGCTGCTGTTACCTTCTGCAGGGGATGAGAAATGGCTGCTGTTAATTCTGGCTAATGACTGGGTTCAGTGGGTGAAATAGAGCTGCTCTGAGATCTGCTCCATTGTAAATACCTTTCTCAGTGTGACAGTCCCTGCTGCCATTCCTGATGTCCCTGGTGCAATACCAATATTGATTTCTGGTATGCAGGCAACAAGATTTACTGCTTTATGTTCTGGAGACATTTCCTTGGACTCCAGTACATTTTTCTAGCCTCCCAAAATACCTTTTTGCTTGAACTGCAGGGCCCCCCAACCATTCTCTAGCTCCTGACAAGTCTACCTCCATTCTGCATTCACAGCTTCACCTCATCTTCTAGAATGGCTTGGGATGGAAGTGACCTCAAAGATCATCTAGTTCCAACCCCCTGCCATGGGCAGGGATACCTTCCAGTAGCCAAAGTTGCTCAAGGCCTCATCCAACCTGGCCTCAAACACCTCCATAGAGAGGACAGCCATGACATCCCTGGGCAACCTATTCCAGTGTCTCATCACTCTCACTATAAAGAATTTCTTCTCCATTATTTTTATTATTTTAAAGAAAATAATTTTTGCCCTGAACATTAAAAAAAAAGGAAAATAGAAAAAGAGGGGGGGGAAATAGCAACCATTGATTCACCCTGGAAAGATAATCCAAAGCCTGCTTTTTTAGATGCTTCTTGACAATGTCAGAGAGATGACTTTGAGATCCACAAGGTTCAGCCCTGAGCCAGTAACCAGCTTTTCAAAAGAGATGGGAAGAGAAACAGTTCCCTTTGGGTGTCTTCCTTTGTACTCTTTTTGCCACATCAATATACAGGCTTGACCAGTCCTTTGCTGTCTTCCACTTTCAGTGAACTGCAATATTCATTCTTGCTGATGCCTGGACTTGTAGGTGAAATATCTCTGTGAATGAATCAGTGCTGTGGCCTTTGGACAATCTGTATGGACACTGAATGCTTGCTGGGAATTGCAAAGCATCTCCTCGTGTTCTGTCTGGATCCATCTGTGTGCAAACTCTGGAGAGACACCCAGTCTAATTAGCAGTGACTGGGGAAGAAGCTCTCTTGTTAGGATCAGGATGCAATAAATAAAATATTAGTGAGAGGAGGTGGGTAAGGCAGGAGATAACAACAGGGCTGTGCAACAGCTTTTTTATTTATTTATTTATTTTCCCCAAGAGAAACACTGTGGGGAGCCCACAGTAAAAGGAAAGACTGTCAAAAATGCACACAGTATTCTCTTTGCCTGCCCCCATGGAGTGCCTGGTGTTAGGCAGTTTGGGACTTCTGGGAAATCAGTCCCATGCACATGACTCTGCTTCTCTTTTCCCAGTGGCAAGGAAGGATTTCAGCACATGCTAGGGGAAAGGGAAAAAAAAACCAAACCAAAAAACAAACGTGAGAAGCTTCTCTAACTGCTTTGTGTTTGTTCCATTCATTAAATCAGCCCTTTAAAGAAACTGGTGCAGGCTGTCAATGGCTGAGTGCACAGAATGGCTTTTGGGAGAAGGCTTAGCTCCCATGGCTGGCTCAGTCCTCCTCAGTGCTTCAGCTTCCTCTTCTGTAGACTTAGGAAGCTTACACTAAGGATAGTTAAATGCTCTCAGATCACAGAATAGCAGGGATTGGAAAGAACCTCTGGAGATCATCTAGCCCAACCTCCTTGCTAAAGCAGGGTCAGCCAGATCAGGTAGTACAAGAATGTCTGCAGCTACCTGGGAAGAAGGTTGTGGAGAGGTTGGTGCTGGTCTCCCCTCACAGGTAAACAGTGATAGAACAAGAGGGAATGGCCTCAAGTTGTGACTGGACATTAGGAAAATTCCCATCAAGAGTGGAGCCACCAACCCTGCATGTGTTTAAGGTTCCTTTGGATGTGGTGCTTGGGGCTATGGTTTAGGGTGCACCTTGTGGAGTAGCAATATTGGTTGGACTTGGGGATCCTGAGGGGCTTTTCTAACCTGAATTCCAACNTGATAGAACAAGAGGGAATGGCCTCAAGTTGTGACTGGACATTAGGAAAATTCCCATCAAGAGTGGAGCCACCAACCCTGCATGTGTTAAGGTTCCTTTGGATGTGGTGCTAGGGGCTATGGTTTAGGGTGCACCTTGTGGAGTAGCAATATTGGTTGGACTTGGGGATCCTGAGGGGCTTTTCTAACCTGAATTCCAACCTGTGATTCTGTGAATGCATCCAGGTGGGTTTTGAAAGTCTTCAGAGGAAGATCTCCCAACCTCTCTGGGCAGCCTGGTTCAGGGCTCCAACACTGAAAGGATTTTGGAAACGTTGGGGAGCCACAATGAAATATGTTGGGCATCTGCCTCAGATGCATTGATTTGATTACATGATCTCAAAGGTCTTTTCCAGTCTAGGCAACTCCGGGTTTCTGTGAAAAATGTCTTGGATTTAAGTCTGGTTACAAGCAGCTTGGGCAAGAATCAATAAATGTTGTGAGGGTTTGGCCTAAAAAGAAATCCCCAATGTTCAGTACTTAAAATGGAAGCTTTTAACCAGTTCCTTGGATTTTAGTCTGGTCACAAGCAGCTTAGGCAAGAATGAGTAAGTGTTGAGAGGGTATGGCCTAAAACCCCTCCAAACTCAGTACTTAAAATGGAACTTTTGACCCAGTCTTTCTTTTCTCCATATATGTAAAGCACCAAGGGCTGTCTTTGCTCTCAGTGATGTGCCTGCTCTGACAGCATCAGCAGCCCTGGAGCAGCAGGTACCCCTAGTTCTTCCCTTGCAGCTGAGGATTCTGTGCTAAGGGAGCTGGTCCCAAGTGGATGATCCCTTTTAGGATGCCAGGATCTTTAACAAGTCCAAGTGCCAGGTTCTGCACTTTGGCCACAACCACCCCATGCAGAGCTACAGGCTGGGAACAGAGTGGCTGGAGAGCAGCCAGGCAGAGAGGGACCTGGGGGTGCTGGCTGACAGCTGAACATGAGCCAGCAGTGTGCCCTGGTGGCCAAAGAAGGGCCAATGGCATCCTGGCCTGGATCAGGAACAGTGTGGCCAGCAGGACCAGGGAAGTCCTTCTGCCCCTGTGCTCAGCACTGGTTAGGCTACACCTTGAGTGCTGTGTCCAGTTCTGGCTCCTTCAATTTAAGAAAGATGTTGAGGTGCTTGAATGGCAACCAGGGACAGAACAAGAGGACACAGTCTCAGACTGCACCAGGGCAGGTTCAGGCTGGATGTTGGGAAGAAGTTCTTCACAGAAATAGAGACTGGCATTGGAATGGGCTGCTCAAGGAGGTCGTGGAGTCCCCATCCCTGGAGGTGTTTAAGAGGAGGCTGCATGAGGCACTTGGTGCCATGGGTTAGTTCATTAGAAGGTGTTAGGAGATAGGTTGGGCTCAATGATCTCAAAGGTCTTTTCCAACCTGATTAATTCTGTGATTCTGTGACTATCAGAAAAAGCCCTTTGTATAAAGGATGAAAAGAGGCAACATTTGGTGTTGTCAGTCTGTGATTTTCCATCCAGTTCCAAAAACTTCAATGAAAGTTCAATGAAAGCAGAACTGCTCAGTGGAGACATGGAGATCTGTCACCATCTGCAGGAGGAGACAGGATCTCTCATTCTGGCTGATTGCATGGAGCACCTAGGAGGAGAACCAATAGGTGGGGTGAAACAAGGTCAAACAAGTCCTTCTAGGGCAAAAGAGCAGTTAAAAAATCATTTTAGTTGGTAACAGGAAGGCAGTGAAGCGGCTAAAAAGCGGGTGTGAGATGTTGAGATAATCTAATGTAAGAAAGTACCCTGGAGGCAAAAGAAGCCATGTTTAAAGCCATCAGCAGCCACTGGAAAGCCTTATCAGGGACAGCAGGAAGGTAGAATAATAAGAATCATAGAATCAGTCAGGGCTGGAAGGGACCACAAAGATCATCCAGTTCCAACCCCCCTGCCATGCCCAGGGACACCTCACACTAGATCGGGTTGGCCACAGCCTCATCCAGCCTGGCCTCAAACACCTCCAGGGATGAGGCTTCCACCACCTCCCTGGGCAACCCCTGCCAGGCTCTCATCACCCTCATGCTCAACAACTTCTTCCTAACCTCCAGGCTGACTCTCCTCATTTCCAGCTTTGTTCCATTCCCCCCAGTCCTATCCCTACCTGACAGCCTCAAAAGTCCCTCCCCAGCTTTCTTGTAGCCCCCTTCAGATCCTGCAAGGCCACAAGAAGGTCACCTGGGAGCCTTCTCCTCTCCAGCCTGCACAGCCTCAACTGCCTCAGGCTCTCCTCACAGCAGAGCAGCTCCAGCCCTCTGCTCATCCTTGTGGCCCTTCTCTGGACACTTTCCAGCACATCCATATCCCTCTTGTCCCAGGGGCTCCAGAACTGGATGCAGTACTCCAGGTGGGGTCTCAGCAGTGCAGAGTAGAGATCACTTCCCTCACCCTGCTACCCACACTTCCCTTGATGAAGCCCAGGATCTGTTTGACTTTCAATCCTAGAATCCAGTAGAAAACAGTTCATTGCTGCAGCAGGTAGAGCTGTGAAATATTTCACACCTTAGCATGTGACTTGGATCAACCAAAATGCAGCAGCTGGAGATAAAAAAAGCTAGAAAGAAAGGGGTGGTGGTAGTGGTGCATTTGTCGCTTCTCACAGGAGATCTCTGAATCTAAACACTGGAGAGCAAAGAGAAGTCCTGCTGAAGAGCTTTGCTAGTGAACTGGATACTGCATCTTCCACCTGTGGTGGTACCTTGGTGCATCATATCAAGGTTGTCTGGTCAGAACTGTTGTAGCTGCAAGATAATCAACTGTAGAATAATCATCTTCCTGTAGGATTGAGGGGCATGAGGAAGAGCTCTTTTTAACTGATACATTCAGACCTGTGAGACAATTCCATGAGGTTTTCCCCAACCTCCTAGCAATCAGCAAGGTTTGCTCAGTGGCTGTGTCTAAGGAGGAGCAGCTCACTTTTCCGCTTCTGTTCTTACTTCAGGGATGAAGATGAGAGAAAAGAGTTATAATGCTAGGTATAATCCAACAAGTGGTCACTCCCTAACTTGGAATCCAAAGTAGAGCAAATCAACTTTAAGCTGCAAGGCAAAGCTTGGGGTTAACTTTGCCTTCCTTCTGACACTGCACAGTGCTTGGTACAAGGGTTCTGAGAGTGCCTTAGATGGTTGAAATCACCTTCTGGATATGTGCCACAGCATTCTGGATGGCACTGGAAATGTTTCAACCAGCTGTGTTCCTTAAGAGGGCAAATGCTGCCCTTGGTCATTTCCCCAGGCCTCAACTTGTCTGCCTATGAACATGTCTGGGTGCACAGGAAAATATTTAAGTATTTGTATCCATCTGTGTTCACAAATGAAAATATATAGGAAAGAGCTCCAAAACTGCCTGTAAGAGTAGGAGTCAGAGGAGGGAGGATCTGGTTGTGTAGTGCAGGGATGAGAGAAGCTTTCCCAGGCCTGCTAGAGGAAGGAGATGAGACAAACCAGCAGCTGCAGAGCACTAAAAGGCAGGGAGCGCTGGCACATCGGAGCTGTCAGGCAGTGCTCTGGTGGTGGCACGACGGAAATGGGACAGAAGTTCTGTATTACCACTGGCTGAGCACGGGATAATGAGGGCACAGACAACCGCGGCTGGGCTCATTAGCCATTCTGCTGCCCAATTAGGCTAGGAGCTAATTGCTCATTAAGGAACCCGTACCTGCTGAGGCAGCTGGGCTTCCCTAGAATTCGCGGCTGGAGCCACCGCAGAGACTGGGGAGAACAGAAGCAAGATTTGAAGCCAAGGAAATGGAAAAGCTCGTCTGCCTCCGAGGGAGGGGTTTGCTGCCTCTGCCGCCGCTCCCTGGGGACAGGAGTTTGATTCCTGGCACCGCTGCTGTCAATTAGCCCTGAGCTCCCCACCGAAGGCTTCCTCTTCCTGGCATCCTACCGCCCTGAAGCTAATGACGTGGGAAGGGAGTGGCCGAGGCGAAGATGTTGGGGAGCTTAAGGTGGATTCTGACCTGTGTTGCTCTCCTCAGCACCCTCTGGAGAGCAGCCGAGCCTCTGAGGAAGAGGAGGCAGCCTGGTGATCCCGGACAAGGGACAGCCACGAGATGCTGCAGAGAGCAAACTGCAGTGCTCTGCCGTGGCGAGGGCAGCCCTGGCAGTGCGCAACCCTGACTGTAGATGAAAAAAGCAGGGATAAGGCAAGGGGTGATTGCCCAGGTAGCTAAATTCCACTTCTGGAAGCTTTTACTTTAAAATCAGCAGCAATCAACGCTGTTTAGCCCCTCAGGTGCCACGTTTCTCTGAGAAGCAGGATTTCAGCCCCACAAATGCTTCGCTGCTGTTGAGTTCTCACTCCAGCTCTGCTAGGTGAGTGCACTGAGTGCCTGCGGAGTGATTCTGCACACCGGGAGCACCAGGACATGGGCTGGATCCTCTCATTGCTGAGGAGCCAGTAACACTGTTGGGTCTCAGAAGGGGCTGGGTGCCAGCCTTGTTTTGGCTGAGCATTCCATGTGCTCATCCACTCAGCATATCTTTGCATTTTCCATTTGCTCCGAGCTATATTTGATGGGGGCTGGAGGCCATTTGATCGATGCTCAAACAGCCTATTTTAGTTTGCAGACTCTTTGTCTCAGAGGGAAGCACAGAACCACACTGGCTTGGGCTGCAGACTCCTGTGTCTTTTGGAGCAAGCCCATAGGAAGAGGTGGCTGCAGGAGGAGGGCAGAGGGAGGGAAAGAATGCATTTCTTATTATGTGCTTCTGCAGCCTCTCTGGCAGCCTGAGAAGAGAAATTTTCTCTCCCTCGCAGGTCCTCCACCCCCTGCAGCTTGCTGATTATTTTTGGCTGAGGTGGAAAGCACAACCCCGGTATTTTTCCCATAGGGGAGTGACCCAAGCAGGAGGGGAATGAAGCCCAGGCTGTTCCCTCTGTGCTCTTTCAATTAATAGCCACACTTTTGCATGTCTGTAGCTTTCTCGAGCCCACCAAAGAGTCGGAAGAGCTGTCAGGTCCTCTCAGCCCATTGGGTCACCCTCACCTTTTGCTTAGCAGAATGGGTGATGCTGAGGCACAGAGGCTTTGCTGTAGGTCACCAGGGGAGGCTGTGACTTTCCATCCACTTTGCTTAAGCTTTTTTCCTCAGGCTCTTTCCATGCTGTTCAAGGTCCTTATTCCCTGGTCTGGCTCTGTGCTGTGGTTCCCTCCTGGCTTCACAGTGCTGTCGGTAATGCCTGCAGGGTGTTGATACAACATTTACATGGGAAAGTTCCTCTGGGTTGTGCCTTCAGGGGTCTCTTAAAATACTTCTTGGAAAGCTGGCTCTGCCAGGCATGGGGCTTTAGCTTTTGAGGAACAGTGGCACAAATATGGGAGTCACTTGGACTACAGAACATCCCCAGAAGCCCCGTTTAGAAAGGTGGGTGGGCTGGAAAGTTGGGCACAAGTGGGGTTAAGGACACCCCAATGGTGTCTACCTCCCATTCCCCAGAAGCCAGCCCCTGTGTGTGGTGCTAGGGCAGGGGCAGGTTTCCCAGGTTCTCCCCTCTCTGCTCCCCCCACTGCCACAAAGCCACCTCCCTGTGCTGGGAGCAGCCTGGCTTGTTTTCTCAGCTAATGGAAAGCAGATGAGGAGCAGAGGCAGGCCCGGTGACAGCTGTTGGGAATGATTCATTTGGGACACAAACAGGAATCAAATGCTGGCTGATCCCTGGGCAGAGCCTGTCCTGCTCCAGGCCTTTCCAGGGGGTGACGACTTGCTCCGGAGCCCCCCTCCAGCTCCAGCAGTGACTCACTTCCTCCAGCCTTGGCAGCACCTCTGTGCAGGAGGGCCAGCTTAGATGCTTTGGGACATGAAACCTCCCAGATCTCTTCTGTCCTCTCCCCTGCCCCTGACGAATCCTTGTTCTGCTTAGAGGGCAGAGTCCATCCATATTTGATCTGTGGGGCCAGGAAGGGAAGCTGCACAAAGCTCTCCAGCCACATGTAAATCAAAGCCAGGTTGAATGGGGCCTTGAGCAACCTGGTCCAACAGGAGGTGTCTGTGCTCATGGCAGGGGGAGGAGGGGATTGGAACTGGATGATCTTTGAGGTTCCAACCCAACCCATTCTGTGATGCCATGTAAGCAGCATGGTGCAATGCACTGGAGCCAGCAACGATGCAAACTGCTTTGGTAAAAGCAGAACAATGACCTGACTGAGGGTGTGCAGCTTAAAGGGAGGTGGGCACAGGTAGGAGATGGCTACTGATCATACATCCCTCTTTCTGGGCTCATTTACTCTTTATTCACATCCCTTGCTGGCCCCTGTTAATTTCCCATTGCCTTCCAGGATGAGTGCACAGCCCTTGGATGCTAGAGGCTGGCTTTGAGATGTCTTGGATGGGGTTTTACTTGTTCTTCTTGCTTGTCTAATAGGTTTAGTGTTTCTTTCAAACTCTGATGTGCTTAGAAGCAGCAAAGTCTAGAATGGCAAGGCTGGAGCATCTCAGGGCATTGGGAGCCTTGGCTTTCTATGAAGGGCAACCTGATCTTTCCCATCCTGACACACCAGATCCCGGATTCCCAGCGTTTGGTTTGTGTTTGGTGCAGATGATTTGCTTGCTGATCTGTGACCCAGCCAGCTGTCTGTTGCTCCTGCTGTTCTCCCCCTCTGTGTGCCAGCAGGCTGGTAATTAGTGGAGCAGAAGAGACAGGCAGAGAGGAACTTATGACCACGTTCCTCCTTGGGCAGAGGTGCCACTGCAGAGCAAGGCAGAGAGGAGCTCAGGACCATGTTCCTCCTTGGGCAGAGGTACCACCGCAGAGCAAGGCAGAGAGGAGCTCAGGACCACGTTCCTCCTTGGGCAGAGGTGCCACTGCAGAGCAAGGCAGAGAGGAGCTCAGGACCATGTTCCTCCTTGGGCAGAGGTACCACTGCAGAGCAAGGCAAAGAGGAGCTCAGGACCACGTTCCTCCTTGGGCAGAGGTGCCACTGCAGAGCAAGGCAGAGAGGAGCTCAGGACCATGTTCCTCCTTGGGCAGAGGTGCCACTGCAGAGCAAGGCAGAGAGGAGCTTAGGACCATGTTCCTCCTTGGGCAGAGGTGCCACTGCAGAGCAAGGCAGAGAGGAGCTCAGGACCATGTTCCTCCTTGGGCAGAGGTGCCACTGCAGAGCAAGGCAGAGAGGAGCTCAGGACCATGTTCCTCCTCGACCTCTCTGAAGGCTTGGCAACCACACAAGTATTTGGAAAGCCCCCCAGAGCCAGGTGCCTTCCCTTTTTAAAGCAGGGGCCTCTCGTTGAGGAAGCCTGGCCACTGGGTGGGGGCAGGATGGTGACACCTGCTCTCCCCTTGGGCCACCACTCCAGTCTCACATGGCTGCACTCCAGAGCCATGTGTCACCCAGAGGAATCTGGGCTGTGGGGTGATGACGCCAGGGTGGACAAGCTCTGAAACTGGACCCTCTGCCCCCACTGCCCCAGCAGACAGTCCCAGACAGAACTGCTAGGCTGGTCATGGAGGTCTTTCCTCATCCCACTGCACCCTCCTCTTCCTGCATCACCCTTTTGCAGTGACTCTGCCCTGGCAATGGGGCCTGACAGGTGGGATGCTGTCAGCAGGGCTGGTGCAATATGGCACAGCTGAAAGGGGCTCACATCTTCCCTGCTTCCTCAAAGCTCTCACATTCCTTCTGTGGCCTCCGGGCTGCCTGGATACCACACTCAGCTGTCACAGCATAATAGCCACCGAGTCCTAATTACAAACCTCCCTGGCTGGATCAGAGGGTGGCTGGGCAGTTCCATCTGGATTGTCTCTCTGGGACTGCAACGTGGGGGCTCTGAAAGGAGAGAAATGCTATGCAAATGTGATCTTCAGAAGCATCCAGGCCCCTAGCTCAAGACAAAAATAATCACCCAGCTCCAGGGGGCATGGGAGCCACCAGGAGGTCTGCTGGAGCAGAGGCTCTGCAGCAGAACATAATGAGATGTGCACACCTCACCCAGCACAGCCCTGCACAGGCTGAATTGGAAGGGGCAGATGGACTTGATCCCAAAGTGTCTCAAGGGGTCGATCCATCAATCCCTCTTGAACTCTCCCTGGGCTTCCTTATAGTGAGGGGGAAGCCGAAGAGGTTTCATTAGCTGCAGCGTCTCCAGTGGACACTCTGCAAGGCCTGCAGAATCTCCATGACAAAGCACAGACTGTAGACAAAGGCACCTGCAGGGAGGCTTCCCTTGCTGACTCCAGGGAATGGGGAGCTCCCAGAACATGTGCTCTTGGCTTTCCTGGCTGGACCATGATGGTGCTGCTTAGGAAAGAAGGTGCCTCTCGAGTGCATTGCATGATAAGGCTCTGCTTACAAGTTCTACAGCTTGATGTAGCAATCTCCATCACTTGGAGAAAAGCCCTCTTCTCCTGGAGCCTTTTGAAATGCCAAGGATCAGGTCTCCTGGTGCTTCACCCAGATCTTAGAACCACAGGGTGCATTGAGTTGGAAGGGATCTTTAAAGCTCATCTAGTCCAACTCCCCTACACTTAGCAGGGACAGCCCCAACTAGATCAGGTTGCTCACAGCCCCATTAAGCATCTCTGGGGATGAAGCCTCCACTGCCTTCCTGGGCAACCTGTTCCAGTGTTTCACCACTCTCAGAGTAAAGAACTTCCAAATGTCTAAAGAACTTCTTAAAATGCAGGAGTTAAACATGGGCAGAGAAGGGCAACAGCTGAGCACAGTGGGGAGTAATCACCACCCCCTGTGGTCTGGGACTCGTTGAGCAAGGGACAAAGTGAGCAGGTGTAGTTTTGTGTGCTACTCTGCCACACTGCAGTGCACCATTACTCCCCACGAGCTCCTGTTCAGTCATTGGGCACAGCAGTGGGAGGGAAGCTTTGGCCCTTCCCTGTGTGATGCTATTTTGGTGCAGAAGGGGCACAGCTCCTTTCAGACCCGCACAGGAATAACGCAGACAGCTCTCAGGAGGCATCAAAGGCTCTGGCGCGACACATGAATGTGTGGCAGGGGCTGATCAGTCCTCTGGGGGCTAATGCAGGCTGGCAGCTCCCTGCTAGTGCACCCCCTCTCTTCTTCCCAGCCCCTCCCCCCCCCTCATCCCAGCTCCCTGCAGGGCTCCTCTTCCCAGGAGTTATCCGAGGCCAGCGGTGTGGCAGTGCCTGCCACTGCTTCTGCTCCTCTTCCGCTGAGTTGAACCCAAGGTCAGGCAGCATCGTGGCATTTGCAGCCTCCTGAGTTCTTGAGAGATTTAATTTTCAAAGCATTTCCCAACATCCCCTGGGATAGACCTTGGCTGAGACCCAAGGCCTGCAACTGCCAAAAGGAGCTGTACTGGGCCAGGCCGACAATAATAGCTTGCTTGCTCGATTCCTGCAAAGAAAGGAAGGGAAGAAAAGCAGTGGGGAAGAAGGGGAGGGGACCCAAGGCCCTTCTGGCCTCCAGCAGGCTCAGTGATGCCTGCAGCAAAGCCTAACCTGCAGCTGACACCACAATAACACCCCCAAGCATGGGATGCTGCATGTGTGCAGAGTCTTGTTCCCTCCAAGCCAGCTGCTGAAAATCTGCTGCCCAGCACAGAGGGATTTTGTGTGTAGAGGAGGAAAGGGAGTTTCCAAAGACTTTTCCTCTTGGAAAAGAGAGCAGAGGCTGCTCTTGGTGCTGAAGGAAGCAATGGGCTTATTGGTGTGGCTGTGGCCAGATGACACGTGGAGGAGCACTGGAGAACCTTTTATCCCCAGTCAGCTAATGGGCTTGGCCAGAGACCTCAGTCCTCATCTGAGACAGCTGCTGCTGCTCCAGCCCCAGCTTTTGCCTGACATGAAGCTTTGGGAATGCTTCTTTCAGTCCAGAGAGCTCAGCCCTGATCCTTGCTTCCATAGAATTGGTTCTGTTGGAAAAGACATCCTAAGATTGTGGAGTCCAACCATCAGTTCAACACCATCGTGGCCACTGAACCACGTCCTGCAGTGCCAGGTCTACATGTCCATCCCAACAGACCTGCTGGCTTTCATTACTGGAATCCACTTTGGTTCCTGGGGCTCTGATCTCCTCTTTTTCTCCCCTGGCTTCTTGCAGCCTGTCTCTTCTTGTCATTCTCACTCTAGCACAGCAGCAGCAGTTCCAAGAGAGACAAAAAGGAGTCACCCCCAGGGGCTTTTTCAAATATCCCATCCTTGCTTTTGACTCTCAGAGAGGAGGTAAGAGGCTGATGGAAGGCACCAACAAGTACCAAGAATGTGCATGTTTAAAGTTGAGGGCAGCCCTACCAGAGGAGTACTGAGTGCTCCAAGATGCAGGATGCTGGATGTGGGGGATTGGGATGCTATGGCTAGTAAGGAGGACATGCAAGGAGAAATGTGAGGGATCTTCTAGGATTAAGGATTTCTTGAAGAAATTCCTTTCTAGAACCAAACCTCACTCTGAAATTCCCTGGTGTCTACATTCTGACCTAGGCAGTGCTCCTCACTGCCTGACCACTTCCAGTCTGGTACATTCAGGGGGCAGTTTTGTGTTCTCTGGCTGTTGTCTCAACTGAACATTCACTCACTGTTGCTCCAGTCTGTCTGGGATGAACTGGAAGGAGCTGTGTTTGCCTTTCTCATTGCAGCCTTCCTTGGCTGGGCTATGCCAGGCCAGTCAGGGACTCTGAGAATGGCCTTTGGCCATCTGATTTTACTTTATTCCCTTTACAGTCTTAGAAACAAGACAGGAATTAGGGAAGGAGGAGATGGTTATTTTAGATGTTGCTGGTCACAGGCCAGCAGGCTGGGAAGGCAGAGGATGTGGGGGGCATGTGTGGGGAAGCAGAGGTTTACTAAGTCTAAAATCCTCTCATGTTTCTGTAGGCATGAATGCAAAGCCCAAACCAGAGGTGGTTTTGGTTTTGACCTTGTAAAATGAAAACATGATGACTGAGCTCCTGCCAAACCCCATCCGCAGCTGCCTGTGCTCCAGGCTAGCTCTGGACCGTGGTCCTGCCATCCCTCCCAGCTCTCCTGGCAGGCAGAGGCAGCAGGAAGCCTATTTTTTCCCAGATGGGTTTTAACACTTGCCTGAGCAGGCAGCCAGCTAGGGGCTGGGGGGAGCTCTCTCAGATGCAGTTAAACCTCCGCTCCGTAATCACAGCTTCCTTTGGAACTTTATTGTGCAAGCCTCCACTGGAACAGGTTCTGGAACCAGGTTTTAGGCTCTCCAGCAGAGTTAAAAACAGGAGCTTCCCCAGGCAGGGAGCAGAGCTGCTGGATTTGCTGGCTGGCAGAGCAGCCAGATGGTGACAGGGGAGGGCAGGAGAAGGGGTGCTTGTGAGGGAGCAGCTCCAGATTCCAGTTTCCCTTTGGGGGATCTGCTCTGACAGAAGCAACCTGTGGCAAGCTGCAGAAAGACCCTGTGCCTGCTCCAGAAAGGTATTTTGGTGGTCTGCTCTAGAAGCTGTATTGTATAGTGTAAGCTCCATCTTCCTCCTGCTACAGATCAATCAATAAATGAGTGCATAGCCTAATTACTAGTTGAGCCGTAGCCACAGTTCCCAACCATGTAAGTGGAATTTAGGAGTGCTCCCAGCCTGTCTGAGAATCAACACACATGGCTGCAAGGCCCTGAACAATGCAGGCAGGTAAGTGTGTCCTGTCCTTCCATGTATCCCTTCTGGATAACTATGGAGAGAAGGCTGGATGGGCTGAGAAGGTTTCTGACAGCAGAGCCTGGGTGCTGGGATTTGTGCATGTGATGTGTGAGATCAGGGCTTGTTTTTTCCAACTCTACCCTTAGCCCTGTTTGTCTTCAAGCAGGGTGGAATTTCCTACAGAGCCTGTTAACAGCACACTTGGGCAAGTCAAGCCCTGCATGTGATGCTGGAAATTAATCTGTTTGGGATTTTGTTGTTGTTTTTGTCTACATACATTGCTCCTTTTAAAAAGGGCTTGCAAGTGTGGGGAGGTCTTAACTCTGAACACGGGGAAGATCAGCTATAAATAAATGTGTGACACAGCTACTGTACACAGCCAGGATGGCTGCAAAGTTTCCTGAAGTGGTAGTTTAAATAAAAATCAGGGGGAAGGGGAATAAGATTCCAAAATATGGAACACCTCATAAAGCTGAGGAGGTAGGAAGCAAGTCAGGCAATCCCAGCCGCAGTCCAGACTCACAGGGGGTACACTGTACACCATCTAAAGCCCAGGGAATCAGCTCAGGATGCCAACTAATGAGCTTTTTAATTAGCTGCAATTGCAGGCAAGGTTGAAAACCCAAATAAGTCAGTAAATTAAAGATTTAAAAGGCTGAACAGAATCAATGAGGGGTCAGCTGCTTTGGCGTTTTAATATTTCAACTTTACAGTAAGCTTGCAGTGCTGGGGCAGAGCTGTGCCTTTAAGGAAGCAGAAGGCTTTAGTTTTTCTGGTCAGAAGCCCTCTGGCTGGAACATGCCATCTGCAGAGATCCATAAATCATTCTGCACTCAGCAGCCTGGAGTCCAGCAGGGTGTCCATGTGTCCCAGCCCTGGGAAGCTGCAGGGCGTTTTCTGCAGGCGGAGGGTCCCAGCCAGGCACTCCCTTTGGCTGCACTCCAGGTGGTTCCCAACAGCCACATCCCCTGAGGCAATGGGAACCATGGCCAGGAAACTTGCAGTCAGCTTGGAAGCCTTCACTCCGTGTTCTGTAGCAGGGGATGGGCTGTGCAGACACTGACTTAGAGTGTGGTGAGAGGTGACAGAATGGGTGGATTGTCCCCCAGCTCCCAAACCATCTTCCCTCAGCTTCTCTTCCATCCGAGTGCCTGACTCTTTCCAAAGTCAGCTGTCACTGGGTTACTGTGAGATGCTCTCCAACCACTCTGGAGAACAAGCCCTGTGAGGAGCAGCTGAGGAAACTGGAGTTGTTTAGTATGGAGAAATAGCAGCTGAGGAGAGATCTCATTGCTCTCCACAACTCCTTGAGAGGAGGTGGGAGTGAGATGGGTGATGGTTTCTTTTCCTAAAGAACAAGTGTTAGGATGAGAGGAAAAGGCCTCAAGTTGCAATAGGGGAGGTTTAAGTGGGGGAACCTTATCCTTACTACAAGGTATGGTACAAGGTAGGGTCATGCTCAGGGACCATATTCAAGGTCTCTACTTACAGCAGCTGAGAGCTGTAGTACTCCTCAAAAGTAGCTCCTTCTGGGGGATGGGTGCCCTTTGCCCATGCTCATGTGCTGGCCATGCTGTTAGCCATGCAGAGGACATGATGAGCAAGTCTAGAGGGAGGGATTAAGTTTGGGGACAGGCTTAGGCTGTACTCCTGCCAAATCTCAGCCTGCCACCAGGCTTTCTCTCCACCTCCTATCCAAGCTGTCAGTTTAAATCTGCAGTGACTCCACTAAGGCCAGAAGTGCTGAAGTGGATGTGCCTGAGAGTCTGACCCATAACCAGAGATCATTGAGAAATTAAGGGATGTGGCTCATGTGTGGCATTAGGATTAGCCAGCAGTTTCTGTCACCTTCCCACCCATCAGATCTGCAGGGCAGCTTTGCAGGTGTGGTATCTTCAGCAAATTTTGTACCTTCTATCATGGTCCAGAAGGCAGAAAATGTTACTGAAAAGTAAAAAGCCAGTGAGGAAATGAAAGCATTTTTAGAGCTGTTTTATTTTAAACAACTGTGGCTGACACTTTGGGATGCTGGAGCAGCCTGTGGGACTCTGCATCATGTGTGATGGTGCTCAGGTGTTTGTGACCAGTGGTCTTGGTGTGGCCTCATCCTCATGCACCTTGTGGGGTGGTTGTGCACCTGGCTTCTCTGCACTGCTGGTGTACTGCTGGCATTCAGGGGAAATGGGGCACTGCTGGCAACAAAGTGCCACCTTTTCCACATTCCCCGTGCAACGTGCACGTCAGAAGCAATTCCAAATCACCAGCATGTCCCCTCCTGCCCCCTGTGCAAGCAGGCAGAGCAAAAGCAGACACTGCTCTTCATTATGCCAGTGCTCCTGGCTACCCTCAGGGGTGGAGAATGCTAAACAACCTTAGTCCTCCAAGTCTGAGGTGCCTTGGAGAGCCAGGTGAGTCCTGTAAGACAGGGCTGCCCCTGCCCTCTCTGTAAGCAGTGCTGTCACAGGGCAGCAGTCGTACCTTAGTGTTTGGAACAGGAGATGAATTTGCCTGTGATCAGGATGCTTTCTTAGGGTCTTTTGTCTGAAGATCTCTAACAGCTTTGTACATATCAGTTGACAAGGCCTTACTCTGCACTCCAGGAAGATAAATCTTACTGTCCTAGGGGAAGCCTGAGGCATAAAGATGTCCAAGTGAGCAGTCCAGCAGAGGCAGGCACTGGAAGGGCTGGGGCTACAGTCCAGACTTTCTGGCTTCTTCTACCCAGATGGTGGAGTGCTGCTGTCTTTCAGCTAGAAGGAGTCTAATGCTTTAGAAGGCTGAACAAGGTGATTGCTGTGTAGTAAGCATGCTCTGTTTCTATCAGTTGTAGCTTCCATTTTGCCTTATTGCACCCTCTGCATTTCCATTCTTGAGACTACCCTGATCAGAGGCTGCCATTTGGAGCAGTGTTGCCCTCTGGGTCAATTATACCATGTGATAAGTAGAATTTGACTGCAAGGAAGAAAAGGGCCAAATATGAACACCTGAAAATGAGCTGCTCTTGTCTTAAGCAAGGCAATAACACACAGGTTCAACACTGTTAGAATCTGGATATGGAGCAAGGATCAAATGGGTTTGGTCAAATGATGGTTTGCTAAGACATGGCTAAAAAGGGAGGAGAGAAAAGAAAGGGGTGGGAGGTAAAGAAGAATCCAGCCCCCAGTGGCCTTGAAAGCAATCTGCAAGTGACTGCTGTCTCCATGCTGATGGATTTGCTGTCACCTCTCCCTGGCATGAGGTGACAGATTTCTCTGCTGGATGAAGCCAGAACCAATAGCCATCCATCACCATGAGGACAGGCAGGAGCAGGAGGGAGGCACAGAGGGGGAGGAAACAAACCCTGGCAAAATGTTTCTCTGCCCTCCCTCATTGTCTGTGCTGGGTCATGGGGAAATAGGTCTTCTGCAGACACCTGCTGAGGATGGCACTGTTGGTGTCCATCACTGAAAGGATGGAGGGATGAGTCTGGGGGCAGGAGTGGACGCATGGAAAAGGGAGAGCTGTTTCCAGAGGGAAGAGAGCTCTGCTTGGGAGACTTCCCTGGGGATTTTTATGACCATATGACATCATACTTGCATGGCATTGCCCAGCCATGGGGGAAAGGTTCCTGGATCAGCTGGTGCCTCTGGTCTGTCTGCTGAAACTGCAGTTCCTAGCAGATGGAAGGGCAGGTTGCTGCTGTGGTGCTGCTGGGTCAAAGCTCTCTGGGTCCAGGTTGCCAGCTCTGCTTCATTTTATGCACAAGCAGCAGAGCCAGAGTTCAGGAACACTCCTGGGCCACCTGTGACCAAGAGATTTCTCTGTACCAGTGAGGCTGAGCACCAGCAAAGGTGGATGTGGGCATTTTAGGTGGAAATCAGGAGGAGACTGCTTTTGTGTGCTGCTTTAGGATAGTGAAGTTATAGAGGGACCTCCAAGTGATGGTGCAGTGTAAGAAGTCCAGCTGAGTCTTGGTCAGCTTGAGGGAGGCATGCAGCATGGATCTGTGATGGGAAGTGGGACTCACAGGCACTGCAGGTCCTTTGCTGTCTTGTGTGATTATTCTCCCTGCTGAAATAACCATAGCTTCTAGGGTTGGATGGCCCTATTCAACCCTTTTGCCACGTGTAAGTAAACCTTGAGGAAGTCTGGAGTGTGCCACACTGGACAAAATCTGCATCTGGACAAAATCCAGATCTCTAGAGCTGACAAATGAGAGAAATGCTCCTCTCTTTGCACAGTCACACAACCCCAACAGTGCTGGGGGTTGGAAGGTTGAAGACCATCTAGGCCAACCCTCCTGCTGCAGCAGGATCACTCAGGAACATGTCCAGGTGAGTTTTGGATGCCTGTCCCAGTGCTTTGCCACTCTCAAAGTTCAACTTGAGGCTGTTTCCTCTTGTCCTGTCACTTGCTGCACATGACAAGAGATCGATCCTGCCTCACTCTGACTCCTTTGAGGTAGTTGTAGGGGGTGATGAGGTCTCCTCTCAGCCTCCTCTTCTGAAGACTAAATAGCACCAGTTCCCTCAGCCATTTCTCACTAAGACTTGTCTTCAAGGCCCTTCACCAGCTTGGCTGCTCTTCTTTGGACATGCTCAATGTGCTTCTAGGAGCAAGTGACCAAAAGAAAGCAAAGTATTTCTCATGCAGGGAGAAAGGATGTGGAAAGATTTCTGCATGCCTAACTCATTTAGCCAAAAGAGGTTATGCACTTCAGATACTCCCCTAAACCCTGCAAAGCCTTGTTTCTCAGTGCTGTCATCTAGATAACTTCATACCTCTGCCCCAAAAGTCTCTATATGAGGGTATTTATTTCTGCTTATTTTTACACAGAGCTAACCCCCCCCACACCCCCCTTGTAGCAGAGAGCACAAGAGCATTCCTCTAAAGCAAATTAGCATGCACAGACCTTGGGCTGCTGCTGAAGCTTTGCTGCTCCCAGGCCTCAGCCTTTGCATCTGGTTTTTCATTTGCAGCAGGCTAATGTGCTCTGACACTGCACCCCTCTGGGAAGTTGCTGGCAGGCAGTGTCGATATTTCCTCCTTAAAAAAACAACCACAACCAAACCCAAACCCTCCAAAGTGTTGCTTTACAATATGCTTGTCAGAATTAGATTAGGGAGCATGCAGGTTGGAAGCTTCCACCTGGAGAAAACATTCTCAGTTCAATCCATTGCATTCCCTGCTTCCATGGAGTTTTTGCTATCTTTTATCATCCTTCTCCTCTTCAGGAAAGCAAGGGAATGTGAATGTTCACTGCCACTTTTGGCAGCTGCCAGACTAGGTTATACTGGTGCCTGAGCCAGGCTGTTGTGCTGTCAACTGGAAGTGCTCCACTTTTCAGGAGTCAGGCACCCAAAACCTGGAGATTGGCATGGAGGCCAGGAAAATGAAATACAGGCATTTGGAGAACTGTTCCTTTTTACTTTGCTTATTTTCTTCTGCTCTTTCACTTCTTCACTCTGACATGCTAACAGTTGTGACTTCTTACCTGTCTAGAAACTCTCAAAGGCTGGGAATTGGGCTTTAAAGTGAGAAAGATGCAGGTCTTGGACATAAGCACTTGACTCCAGGAGTGAAGGCTTTGTGAACACCACCACACAGCAGAAGACTTTGGGGATTAAATCACAAGTGCTGACAGCAGCTGAGGTGTGTTTCCCTGGGGGTCTGCTGGTGCTATTGGAGAAGGTGAGATTCACACCATTGTTTTCCTTCCCATCTGGACAGCTCTGTCCATGGAAAGAAAATGAGAAAGGATACCAAGGATGCATGGACTGAGAAGGGGAGATTTAGACTGGAGATTAGGAAGAAGTTCTTGACAGTGGGGGTGGGGAGACACTGGAACAGGTTGCCCAGGAAGCCTGTGGATGTCTCCTCCCTGGAGGTGCTCAGGGCCAGGGTGGATGAAGCCTTGAGCAATCTGGTCTAGGGGAAGATTTCTCTGCCCATGGCAGGGGGCTGGAACTAGATGGTTTTCTAGATCCCTTCCAGCCCAACCCATTCTATGAATCCATGAATGAATCCCAACTGCCACAGATTGTTAACATCATCTGTGGGGCTGCCCATTGCCAGCACTGGTCCAATACCTGCTGGATGTGCTGGTAGCCCTTTTCCCTGAGTTCCTGTAACCTAACTGGAAGCAGAACTCTTGCTAGCCTTGCTTTTGTCGTGGTTATGCCTGCAGGAGTTGGACTCAGTGCTCTGCAGACAGCCCAGGTGCATTTGTTGAGTTTTTCTGGTTTCCATAGAATTTGAACAGTTCATTGTTCAGCAGTGAAGTGCTTCCCTCAGAGCAGTCTTGCTGAATTAGCAGCCTTGGCTTAGCCAACTCTTGGGCTGCTTTGCCCTTAAGCAGACCTTCAGTAAGCTGACCAAAGTCAGCCTTGTGAGCTTTAATGGCTGGTGTCTGGGGACTGTGCAGGGGGATAGTAAAGACCCAGCATCATTTTACTGACTTGCTGCTCTCCAGCAGCAGTTGCTGTTGGCTACTCCAGCACTAGAGACTTCAACCCCTTCTGAACTTGCAGCTGAAGACCATCTGGCCCAGGTGATTTAGTGCCTATGAGTTCCTCAGCTCAGTCCATAACTTCCTCCCTGGAGATTTTGGTGTCTGCAGAGGCCATGTTCTGATTTCCCAGCAAAAGGGCTTTCAGAATAGCAATCTCTCCACTGTCCTCAAAGGAAGGGACAAGACACAATTAACTTTCCCACAACTTTCTTTTAAAGGGACTGAGGGCTCCTAACCATGCACACATGCTTCTTGCCTCTTCTTTAGGTACCCTTCTCATGGAGAGAGCCTTTATTGCTGAACATACTTCTTCTCCTCATGAAGAGAGCCTTTATTGCTGAACATACTTCTCCTCATGAAGAGAGCCTTTATTGCTGAACATACTTCTTCTCATGCTTTCTTATTATCTGCTCTTGTTTCCAGTTTGAAACTCTTGTGACACAGATTATATTTCAAGTGGCCACATATTAAGAGGGAAATTCTCTTTCTGAAGGATGCTGAACTGTTTTTATCCTCTGACCTGTCCTGATTTTATTCTACCTTCCTGGAATCCCATACACAGAAACTTCTGTTGCTGTATCCAGAATGGGATGGGTTTGGATTAATTCCCCACTCACTTGCTTTCATTCCTTTTCCTTTAATACAGTTGACTAAGGATCTTTAAAGTTGACTAAAGGACTTTTTTTAAAAAAATAAAATCAGGCCTGTGGTTACTGCATCTCTGACCTGCTCCATTCCAAACAACTCTGCAGTACAAAACTGCTCTCTTTTCTCCTGCAATGATCTGGGCTAAGAGGATCTCCAGTGCCTGCACCAAGCATAATAACATCTAGGAACTAAAAAACCTCACAGATTTATCCATGTGAAGGGCAGCTAAGTATGTTCTTGGTCATGTGTGGCCAAGCATTCTCATGCCAGCTCCAGCCAGCTGATGTGGGGCCAGGTCTGGATGCACCCTGTCATGGCTCTGCATATGTTTAGTCTGTGCTGGGCATTGCCAGGCTGAGAACTTCTGCCTGCCTCTGAATCAGCTAATCCTGACCTGGAAAAGAGATAGAGACAGCTAGAGAGATACTCCACCCAAGATAATTAGCTAATTACCTGAGAAGCAGGGTTAATTAATCTGGGAGGATGGCCACAGCCATGGTTGTGCTGCTTCTGTGAACTGAGCTGGTCTCCTTGTGCTTTGTGGTGTGTGGATGGACAAGCTCCTGTGGGGCCAGCTGTGATATTTCTATTCAGATGTGCTCTGCCATCCCCTTAATGTATCAGGACCTCATGAATGCTGAATTAATTAACTTTCACTGTGATTTCATGGCTATTTAATGATCTCTTTGTTATGGGTGGAGAACTGAGGCACAGAGCAATTAGGGACTCTCTCAAGGTCACCCAGGAATTCTCTGGGAGAGCTGAGGACTGGAGCCAGCATTTCCTATCAGTGATTTAACCACAGCACTTCCTTTTGTGTCCTTTGGACAGCTGAGGACAGGTGCATTGGCTTGGAAGCTGCATCCCAAGGCTGACTGGCTGCAAGTTGTTGTCGTTGGGCTTGGGGGGTGGGATGATTAACTCTCAAGAACTGTGGGTTCATTCAGAGGCTTTCAGCTAAACCCTCACCGTGACACCACGGTTCTGTTCAAAGGCAGGAACGAGATTAAAGGTGAAGTTTCAGCCCAGAGCTCATCCTCAGGCAGGACAGAAAATAGCAGCAAGTGAGTTCTGTGGGTTTTTCCTCAGCCTGGAGACGCTCTGCTGGCCAGGATGTCACTTCTGATTTAATCTGTGCTGTTCTCTCGTCCTTTCTCATTAACCCCTTCTCCTGTGTGAGTCCTGCAGACTGCACAGAGCTCTGCCCTGCAGCCCATGTGGCTGCTAAGAGAATCATTCTGCCTCCCTGAGCAGGAATCCCCAATATGTGGATTTCCTGCTCTTCTCTCCAGGCTCTCCTCCAGCCTTCCCAGCTTCATGTTCTTTGCATTTTAACTATTTTGTGCTTCTCCTTTCTCTCTCACAACCTTCAAGTCTATGCCACCTCTCCTCTTCCTAAGATAAGATACTTCTCTTTCCTACAGTACCTTCTTCAGAGAATCATAGAATGGGAAGGTTGGAAGGGACCTCAAGGATCAGCCAGTTCCAACCCCCTGCCATAGGCAGGGACACCTCCCACTAGCACAGGTCACTCAAGGCCTTGTCCAGCCTGGCCTTGAACACCTCCAGGGAGAGAGCAGCCACAACCTCCCTGGGCAACCTGTGCCAGTGTCTCACCACCCTCACTGCAAACAACTTCCTCCTAACATCCACTTTCAGTCTCCCCTCTGCCAGTTCAGACCCACTGCCCCTTGTCCTGGCATTGCAAGCCCTTGTCAATAGTCCCTCCCCAGCCTGCCTGTAGGCCCCCCTTCAGATACTGGAACATGCTTAACACCCTGCTCTGAGGAGGGTTGGAGGAGAAGGAGCCAGGAGGTGGCAGACCTGTGGGCTAGCCCAGTGGACCTTGCTGTGTCTTTTGACAAGTTGGGTTTTTATCTTCCTCCTTGCCCCTTGCAAAGTGTGCCAAGATGAAACTGGAAAGCTGTTTATTGAGGTTCCATGATGTGGTGCCCCACCACTGATCACCAAATCTTCTTTCCCATGGCTGCTCCATCACAGTGGCTGCCTGCTGTGTTGTGTGGTCTTGGTAATGCCTTCCTCTGCTTCTCAGTAGGTTTGGGGTAAAGCTTCCATTTTATCTTCACAGTGCTTTGCAAATGTTAACTCATGTGTAAGCTGTCCCTCTAAGGCACAGGGCTTTACAGTTCTCCAACAGAGAAGGAGATAACCTCTGGAATGTTCCCAAGTCATGGGGTAGGCCAGGCCTATGTTCACTGAAACAGAAGAAATTCCATCACCTAGGAAAAGGGCAGGCAGGAATCCTGCTGCTATTGGGAGGTTGTTTAAATGCAGAGGGAGGGAGACTGTTCTCTATTGGATGGATAGTGCAGGTCTTAGTTGTGGTGAAAAGAACTGCATTGGAAGGGGTTTCGAGCCAGCCCAGGGTTGCTTGTGCAGCCATGACTTGTACCTACTCTTTCCCGAGGTGGCCATGAGGGGCACTGCAGGGTAAGGAATGGGGACAGCCACACTGGTGCCAAGGTAAGAGTTGGTCTGGGAGGACAGCACAGGGCATGATCAGCGATCCTGCGGCACCGAAGGGCTGTCTGCATCGGTGGCTCACATGGTGTGGTAGGGACAGGGGTGGTGATCCCAGCTGTGTCTGTAGAGCCTGCAGCATTGACAGTGAAGGGAGATGGTTGTGTGGGCACTGTGGGCACACCTATGGAGGGGCACAGAACCTTGTCACTGCTGGGATGGAGCTGGTCAGACAGCCCAGACAGGGGGGAAGCTCTGTGCACACATGGGCTTGAGTAAAGGTTTGTGTGTCTGACCTTGCTTCTGAGGGGTGTATGTCATGACATAGGATGCTCTTTAACTTCAGGGATTTCTAGCTTGCATCCAAAGGACTCCAGCACCTCTACAGCCTGGTTCTGCTCTCGTTCTCTTCTGCACTCTGCTGCTTCCATGATTACCTTCAAGTTTAGTGACAATTTACACATAATTTCCTTCAACGAGTGGGTCTCTGAGAAGCTGAGCAGGTACATCCATCCTGTTGTACTGACTGCCTGTATTTAAAGCACAAGTGGAACAAAAACACACAAGAAAAGCAAGACCTGCTAACAATAAGCTGTGGACACATTTGGGCTGGCAGTTCACTCCCACCGTGCTGCAGGCTGCTGGGGCTGATGCACCCAATTTTTCCCCAGTGCCAACTGCAGGCCAGGGAACCTTAGGTTTCTGTCTGGGTTAAGTGGCTCTCCCAGACTGCTGTAACCTGTCAGCAAGTGAGGGTGGCTGCTGGACTGACAGTGCTTATTCAGCTGTGTCTCAAGGGATGGTGCCAGCACCTATTTGAAATGGAAACATTTCAGCTTGGAAAGCACTGACACAACTCCTTCCCCACTGCAATATTCTGGTGCAGACACCTGGCAGTAACAGGGACTCCAGATCAGCCTGGGAAAGCAACAGGGACAGCTTTGCCATCATCTGCTGGAATTGCTCTTGTACCTCATTAATCTGATAGCAGAGAGGCTACTTGGAGCATACTCTCTGAGGCTCATCCACCTGATGACAAACACTTTGCCACCAGCAGAGTGGATGCTGAGGAGTTTTCAGTGCAGGTCTGATTTCATGTCATTACAGCCCAGCTCTTTTTTCCCCTTCTTTCAAGCAGATCAATGGGCACACACAATGGGAATGTCTCTCTTGCAAGACTGGCCTGCAAAGAGTTAATCTGTGCAAAAGGAGAGACCTGAGAGGGCAAAGCGTTGGATTTTGCTGCTCCCTGGACCCTACAGCCCTTGGGCTTCAGCTCAGGAAGGTTTCCCCCCCCCTGCCTCTTCCTCTTTTCCAGTTTTCCACCAGAGTAGAATTCTCTCTTCCTTTGCTGTCCCCAGAAGAAGCCTCACTTTGGAGAGCAGTAAATCTCTCCATGCAACCTGGCCAACTGCATCTTCTCAGGAGGGGAGAGCAAGGGAGGGAGTCAGGCCTGGGCTATCACCCGCTCGTGGTCTCATCTATCACTTTGAATTGTGTTGCAGGATAAAATTACTCACCCAAACCTAATGTTAAATTAAATCAAGTCTGGAACAAAGAGGATTAATGGGTTGTGTGCACACACACACACGTTTGGGAAAGTGGCTGTGACCCAGGCAAAGTTTGAAATGCTTGCTGGAAATGAAGAAGTCAAGCACAAGGCAGGCTGGGGAGAAGGCTGTAAGGCTCCTTCATCCCTCTGCAGAAATACACTGGGCAGCTGTGGGAGCAGCTTCCACCTAGTCAAGGTGGAGGTGACTCCCAGAGAGTTATCCATGCTATGGAAGGATTTATCCAAAGGCTCTCACCTGTGGTAGGAGCCTTGTGTAGGAGAGTAAACCATGGAAAAGGAAAGCTTTTGGCAAGAGGAGGCGGAGAGGAGACCTTATTGCTCTCTACAACTCCCTGAAAGGGTGTTGTAGTCAAGTGGATATTGGTCTCTTCTCCCAAGTAGCTAGTGATACAGGATGAGAGGAAATGGCCTCAGTTGCATCAGGGGAGGTTTAGGCTGGAGATTAGGAAAAAAAAATCTTTCTTTGCCTGTGAAGAAGCAGCCCAGGGAAGTGGCACAATCACCATATCTGGAGTCATTCAAAACATGCTTGGACACCATCCTGTGCAACCTGCTCTAGGTGACCCTGCTGTGGCAGGGGGGGGTTGGACAAGATCATCTCCAGAGGTCCTTTCTAACCCCTACCATTCTGTGATGCACTTTACAAAAGCCAGGCCCTCACCAGTGCTCCAGCAACGGGCACGAGTTAGTCCTGTTTGTGCTGGGGGCACTGGCACAGAGTGACTGTGGGTGCCAGGTGCTCCGTGATGCCCTCCTCTGGCCTCCCTCCCACTCCAACTGCAGGCTCCCTCTGCTTGTGAGTCCTCCTCATTTATTATCTTCATGGAGTTGGGGAGGGGGGGAACCAAAACCAAACCCCAGCCTTGCCCTAGCCCTCCCTGCAAACCCTCTGTAATAAATAAAGTGACTCTGTGTGTGTGGAGGTAGTTCCTCCCCAAAACAACCAGGGCATCTCTCTGCCCCTCTCAGGTTGGGCTAAAAAAAAGCAAAGCAGCCCCAGAGGAAGCAAGCACGTCATGGTGCAACCATAACCAGATGGCGGGGGAGGGGACAGGGGCTTTCTCTGAACGGAATATGCATGTCAAAGAGGAGCACTCAGAGGAGGCAGCGCTCAGAGAGCTCCGGGTTGTGCAGCCGTTGGGGCTGCCCCCGGCCGCGGCTGAGCGTCCTCCCTGGGGGAAAGTCTGTGACTGAAACCAAGAGTGCTGGGGGCTGCGAGTGGAAAATGAAACGGGGCAGAGCTCCCCGGGGCCAGCAGCAGCCCACAAAGCCTCTCAGCTCCTTTCTTTTTCTGTTTCGCTCCTGCTTCATATTGAACTCTTTCAGGTGCTTCTCTTCTCCCTCCCTGCTCTGCTGCCCCCCTCCCTGCTCTTCTCCTCTAATATCCAGCCTCAGGCCTGCAAGGGATGGGGAAACTCCACCATGGACCACCATAAACCAGCTGCAGCTGTGGTGTAGCCTGTGGGCATGCTTGGGTGATAGTTCTCCTCCTCTTTTAATTTGGCTCAGTCTCCTCAATGTCTTGCAGGTGATTTTTTGGCATAGGGGATCAAGCACACAGAGAGACATGAAGGACACTGCAGGCAATGGACATACACAAAGCTGGTTCAGCTCTGACACGTTGTGCATGCACATGCACACGCTGCAGTGTCAGCAAGCAGTGTCAAGCCAGGTGTGTATCTCCACCTGCATATTGTTTGAAGTACCACCAGAACATGGCCCAGCTAAGCAGCAAGGAAATTGGCCTCAGGACTTCTTGAGAACGTTCAGCTTCCATGTGTCACTTGGGCACAGTTTTCCCAAGAGGCATCAGGGACAGAAGCTGTTAATAGTATTTTGAGAAATGTCTTGGAGCACTCTTCAGAGGTGAACCTTCATTCTGCCTTAGGCAGCAGCGATGATCACTGTCATTTCAGATGGGGAAACAGGGCACAAGGACCTGAAGAGAACTGCCTGAGGCCTTGCAGTGAATTGCTGCCAGTGCTAGAAGGATTTGGGGGAGTTGATTCCCAGTTTGGGACTTGACCCTCAAGACAATTTTCTGCTTTCCTGTCCTCCCACCATTTCCCTCCTTCCCTCCCCCTTTTCCTTTCCTCTCCCCACCCTCACTGATCTCAGACATCTCTTTAAGAGGAAAGGAGAGACCTGGGCCTGTTTAGCTTGGAGAAGAGCAGCCTGGGAGGAGATCTTCTCGATGCTGACCAGTAGCTCAAGGGTGGAGGTCATGAGGATGGGACCAGACTCTTAGCAGTGGTGCCCAGAGACAGGACGAGGGGCAGTGGGCACAAACTGGAAGCCAGGATTGTGTGACTCTGTAAATGCCACCTGCACGGGAAGGTAGCAGCCAGGGAAGACTCTGTGAGAGTGGATAGGTAGAAGAACTGAATGAGCAGAGGCAGGAAGGCTTCTAAATAAGGTATGGCAGGTTAATAGGAACCTGGTGAGGAGTGTGGTGTTTGAAGTGATGTGGGGAGAGAAGTGCTGTGTGACAGCACATCAAAGGTGTGGAGAAGAGGCTTGTGAGGTGTGGCACACGGAAGTACAAGATGGAGAAGGCAGAGTGGTGGTGATAAGGTTGCAGAGTGAGATCTGCCAGGAGGAAGAAACATAGAGTCACCTGGTTGGAAAAGATCTTAAGGTCACTGAGTCAAACTATAACCTAACAGGTCCCTCCCTGCACGCAGCTGTGAGGCTGTGTCCCTAAGCTCCTCATCCAAACAGCTTTTAACGCCCCCAGGGATGGTGACTGCACCACTTCCCTGGGCAGTGAGGGTGAGCGGAGAGGGAGCTGTGCTCAGAAAGAAGTGGCAAGAGTCACAAACTGGAGGATGGGGATGGTGTGAGCATGTGCAATGGGGGAGGAAGAGTGAGCAGAGGGAAAGGGTGCAGGGTCTGAATGGGTTTGTGCTCAGAGGGGCTGGCTGGTGCAGTGCATTAGCGGCGTGGAGAGCCCGCGGCGCTGTGGCGAGCCCGCAGTGCTGTCCTGCCGGCGTGACTGATGTGGCTGCAGACTGCGGTGCGAGTGGGGGCATTTGGCCTGTGGGCAGAGGGAAGTTCTGTGTTTTCCACCCACAGAGTGTTTCAGGGAAGGGCTGCTGCAGCTCCTCTGGCGGTTTGGGCAGATCTGCTTCACCAGCCAGCGTGACAAGGGAAGGGTAGAGGGAAAACAACAACCACCAGCACACAAATAAAAACCTGTCTGTCTGTTCCCTCAAAGGAGAGGTGGGAGTTAGCAGCCCCCCCACATGCAGTGACTCCCAGATAATTAGCATGTCTGTGGAGCAGAGCTGCTGGCAAGAATACTTTTCAACAAAATAAAATGCGGATTTATTTATTTTTCCCAGTAAGGACTTGTGTTGGCTTCTGCTTCCCTTCCCAGCTTCCAACCCAGCCATGCACAGGCAGCTCCCTGAATGTTCAATTATTGCTGCTGCATGCTGGTTATGAGCTGTGGAGTAGCTTGGAGGGGTGGCAGGAGCTCTGGAAGGAAGGGGACACAGGAGGAAATAAACACTAGCAGCAACAGCAGGGTCTAAATCAATGTTTCTGGAGCAGAGAGAGGGAGTTGTGTGCTTCAATCCTCTTCCCCACTCCACTGATGTAACTGGGGACAAGATGGAGCCAGCCATGGACATGCTGTCCACAGCTCCCTCTCCCTCCACAGCAGCAGTGCCCTCCCATCAACTTGAAGGACTGTTGGCTGGGTCCATGGACTTCATGGGGTGAGATGCAGCAGGTAGTGGTGATGATCTTGTGCTGTGGCTCTGAATCGTGCCATGGGCTGTGGCAAGCATTCTACCAGGGATGTAAGATTTCAGGAGCCCACCTGTGGGTGCAGAACAGGGGAACAGTTTGTGTTTGCTGGTTGAAACTGTGACAGAGATCCATGGCAAGTAATGGCCTGACCTTCAGGGTGAATCACAGGATGTTAGGGGCTGGAAGGGACCTCCAAAGCTCATCCAGTTCAATCCCCCCTGGGGAGCAGGATCTCCTATACCAGATCACCCAGGAACACATCCAGGCAGGTTTTGATTATCTCCAGAGAGAGAGACTCCACAATCCCCCCAGGCAGCCTGTTGCAGTGTTCTGTCACACTCAAGACTGGGGGTCTAAAAGGAGCCCTCAAAAGTGAAGGAAATGAAGCCATCCAAGGAAAACTGAGGTGCAGAGAAACAGCAATGACACAGGTTGATGAGGGGAAATAGCAATAAAGCCTGAAACTGAGCCTGCTGATGCAACTCTTGCAGATTGGGAGTATCAAACTGCTGCTGTTTGCACCCAAAATGCATCCCCTTCTTTTGCAGATGAGACCAGACCAGAACTAGGACTAAATATGAAGAGCCAGCAGCCAGCTGTGGTGGTGGCAGTGGCAATGTGCTGCTCTGCAGGTGCCTGCACTATTTCTCAGTGCTGCAAGCAGGTAAGGCCCCTGTGACAGACAGGGTTTAATGGGTCTGGTTATGTGGACAATTGCTCTTGCATAGCAAGCAGGGTGCTGCACTGCTAGCCTTAGGACCACAGTGCAAGCCATAGTGCAGCAGGCTGCTGATCCCTGTAAATCTTGCTCTTGCAGGCAAGGAGCCTGCCCTTTCTCAGTGTCAATTGCTATGGAATGAATGCCACAATTTGCTAGCACTTTGGGCTCCAATTCGTTTTGTTAATCTCAAAAGTCTTGCCTGAAAGAATAAAAATGTCTCAAAACACAAAGAAGCTTTTTCTCTCTTGCTCCTCTTAACCACACTGCTCAATCTCTGAAATGGGGCCAATCACCACCAGCTACCTGTGGAGCTGATATTGAGGAAGAATGTGGCCTGCAGCCTCCAAGCCCTCAGAAATACACATCCTTAGGGGTTATTCACCTTCAATCAAATCCAGACCATGGATCTTGGCCTAATTGCTACCCAATATTAGCAAAAGGCATTGGCTTGGCATGGTGCTCACTACAACTTGTTCCATTGTCATTGCCTCAGTGAACTCTTTCATGTGTGGAATGGCTAAGTCACATTTTCCATCATTTGAATCTTTGTTAGGAAGTGTTTCTTAATTTAGGTTAAATATTCCTCATCCTGCTTTTCCCCACCTTTACACTGTCCCTGAAAGGTAAGGTGAGAGTTGGCTGCTGAATTAAGGTCTGTGTCTCATTCTGTGAGGAAGGTGTTTATGTCTGGATGCTGCTGGGATGCAGCTGTTGGCTGGTGCTAGAATGCACCAAAACCAGCTAGAATTAGAAATCTCATTAGCCCTCCCACCCCTCCCTCTTGGCAAGGGGTGGGGCAGGAGAAAGGATGGGAATTTTAGAAGGCTGTTCTGATGAAATCCATCTCCCTTTCCTGGCCCTCTGCATGGAAGCAATCCCAGCAAAACAGAGATGCAGATGGTCTCACCCCTGGAGCCAATGCCTGTGTCAAGAGCCTAAGAAATGTGAGCCCATACCACCAGTGGAGTTCAAACAGCACTGAGTATCTTCTGTCAACGCCGAGGAGACTCCCCCCACCCTCCCTGTCCCTTTTGGGGTTTGGTATTTTGTGTAGTTGCTGATGTCTGTCTTGTTTTGTTTCTTTTTATTTTGGTGTTTGGGTTTGTTGGTTTGGGGTTTTTTTGGTTATTTTTTTTCCCTCTCTGTGTGTTTTGTTTTCTGTCTTTAGCCCTTGGGGGCCTAAAGGAAGACTGATGGGAAAACAATCAGTCCTGCTTGGATGGCTTTGCTAAAGGATAGAGAGATCCTCTTTTGAGATGACTTCTGGAAGGTTATTTTCTAGGTGTATCTCTATCTCTCTGCCCCTCCTTCCTATGTTCTTTCACCTCCTTCCAGCATCAGCACTCCCCAGTTAGTGGAATTACTGAAAGGGTACTGTGGGGGCCATGGATGACAGTCCAACATCTGACTTGTACCAACACAGACAACATTCACCTTGTGACCTCCTGCCCTGCTCTCTCAAGGCTTCTCCCTCCTCTCTGGGCATCACAACCTCCATTTTTATGGTCTTCAGCGTCTGGCTTGATCTTTTGGCACCTCTGCTGTGTTCTCAGCACAAGCCCTCTTGCTGTAATGATGCCATCCCATGAACAAGTCTGTAAGCTTTAGCCTTGTGTTTTGGTCTGCATGTCTCACAAGTCAGGCTCTGCTCTCAAGCCTAAGTGCAGAGGCTCAGTCTCAGCTGAACATTTTATCTTCTAGGCTATTACAAGAAGTGCTAAGCTGGAAGCAGAGGCCATTCTCCACTGGAGCAGTGGGTTTCCCATTATGCCAGTGGCACACTGGTCCCAGTTCAAGCCCTGCAGGGTCATTAGTTATCACACTTTAGTTACTGGTCCCTCAAACAGAGGGAAACAGGCAGGGTGGATAGGTCTGGATGCTTCCTGTGCTGGGATATCCCAAACCTGCTGGACCAATCTGCCTCAACTTGACAGTGTCTGGCAAGTGGCACAAGGAGAAAAGCCTTGGCCCAGAATGGCCTTTGGGGCTAAATGATCACACAGACTAGGAGACAGGAACCAGTAACTTGGTGGGTGCTGACACTGGAGCTACTCTTTCTCATCATGAACCAGGATTCACTGAGGTCTAGGAAAAATATGTGTCTGTGAGGTCTGCTCTGTGTGTGTGCTCTGTGATTCCCACTGCAGAGAAGTAAATAAACCTCCACCCAGCTGTAAGATGTGGGCTTCTTTGGGAGAGCTTTCTGAAGAGCTACAAACTGCAAGAGCAGCACTTGAGCTTGCTTTGAGAAGATCTCTAAGAGTGTTGTGTACACAGTCCAAGAGAATGCTCAGAGAGGAGCAGGTATTGAGAGGCTGCTGGGGCTGGGCTGTTTCAGCACCAATTCATTTGACATTAACAGGTCTCTGATTTGCATCTTTTCCCAGTTTGCTTTTTTCTTCATCACTTGGGGTTTGGGGTTGGTTTTGTTTGTGGGATTTGGGGTTTTTAGAATTATTTTCTTTTGAGGTGGTTTGGTGTTGGCTGGTTGGTTGGTTGATTTTTGTTTTCCTTCTAGTCCTAATTTTGAAGGGTACCAATGCCAGCTGATCACTTTGCTTGCTGGTTTCTGAAGTAATAAATGGTAGGGGTCAAAATAAATCAGTGTAAGTCTGGAAGAATTCAGAGCACTTGGACATGCAGCAGCTCACTGAATATTCAGAAAGAAAGACAGAGAATGAATCAGATCAGCAAGCAACTATGAATCTAATGGAAATATAACCATGACACAACTCCTGGTGCTGAAGCAGCATCAGGTTTCATCATGGGAGACTTTGAAAAGCTTCTGTATGTTTGGAGACATTTTTATTCTTTCAGAGAGCCCTTCTGAGATCTAAAAGAAGTTTAAAATCTAATTAAAATGTACCCAAGCATGGCTGTAATGAGAGTATGGGTGGGAAAAACCCCAACTAAACATATATACAATCCCTTTGTCTAGTTCAGGGTGTACTGTGTCTAACCTGGGTTAGGGTGTACAGGGTGTACTGTGTCTAACCTAGGTTAGGGTGTACAGGGTGTACTTTGCCTAGTTCAGGTGTACTGTGTCTAACCTAGGTTAGGGTGTACAGGGTGTACTTTGCCTAGTTCAGGTGTACTGTGTCTAACCTAGGTTAGGGTGTACAGGGTGTACTGTGTCTAGTTCAGGGTGTACTGTGTCTAACCTAGGTTAGGGTGTACAGGGTGTACTTTGTCTAGTTGAGGGTGTACTGTGTCTAACCTAGGTTAGGGTGTACAGGGTGTACTGTGTCTAACCTAGGTTAGGGTGTACAGGGTGTACTTTGCCTAGTTCAGGTGTACTGTGTCTAACCTAGGTTAGGGTGTACAGGGTGTACTCTGCCTAGTTCAGGTGTACTGTGTCTAACCTGGGTTAGGGTGTACAGGGTGTGCTTTGCCTAGTTCAGGGTGTACAGGCACACTCTGAACACCCATGGTATCAGTCAGGAGTACAGGCTGCATGGAATGCTCGGACAAGCTGACTTTGGAGGCCTTACCCTGGTCTGTGAGGATGCTGCAGAGGCTTTACAGCAGACTGCAGTGGGTACAGGCCACCCTTCCATGCTCTGCCCTCAGCCTGTTACACACAGCTAGAGAGAACTGATGCCAATTAGCATGGGACCAAGCTGTACCCTGCTGCAGATGTCTAATTAGCAGCACTTGCAGCAGCAGCAGCATTAAGGGAATTAGTGGGGTCATTTACAGGCAGGCCAAATGTCAGAGCCAGAAAAGCAGCCCTTGTTGTAGCAACACAAGGACTCTCAAGGAGGTGGTGTGAGGTTTTTCACACTTGACCCCGGTGCTGCTGCGGGCTGGGTGCAGCCAGGAGCTCCATCACTCTCACTCTTCCTGCCACAAACTTGCTTTTTCCATTTCCTGCCACCGCGGTGAGAAAAGCCTTCACATGCTGCCTCCTCCCTTGCCCTTTCAACCTCCTTCTCCCCAGACAAAGTTTGGTTTTTGACATCTAATGTGCCCTGAGGAGGATCTGAGAGACAAAGCCTGCTCAAGGGGTACTCCCCTTCCCACACACAGGCAGGCAGCCCCTGGTAATCTCCTGTGTCTCATTTGCAGAAGTGTTTGCTCTTGAAAAGAAATGCCTGGTGGTTAAAGTGGTTCCAGTAAAGCACCCAGTGAGTAGGTAGCTCATTTCCATAACACAGAGAAACCCCAAGAAAATAAGCTCTGGGGCTTGGGCTGCAGCAGAGGATTACCTATCACAGCCAGCAGCACTGTGCCCAGTACTGGTTTGGGTCTGCTCAGTGCTGGTTCTGACCCTTGCCTGCTGTAAGGCTGATGACTGTGGTTTGAACCACTATGTCTGAACTCATACTGAACCTGCTAGGAAAAAAAAGAAAAAAAAAAATATATATTTTCCAGAGTGGAATAGGGCTGGGGACAAGCAGGCATGCACAGAGCTGATGTCATTATTGTGCTCTTCAGTAAGGGAACTACACCCTACCATTGCTGGTAATTTCTGTCCCTTGGAAAGCTCAGCTCCAACTCAACATCTGGTTTTCCAAATGCCTCTGCTAGGTTTTTCCCAAGTGCTTTCCCAGCTCAGCCTGCTGACTTGCATCTGGAGGTTAAGCGACTTGCCCCCATAGGTCATGCTGCAAGTGAGCACTTTGATCCTTGTCCCGACAGATGAGATCAGTCTGAGGCACTTCTGCTGCCAGCGTTGAGACCTGAGCTTCAGGCTTTGGAGGCAGGATGCCTCCTGGATTACACAGCTCTGTTTGCTGGAGACTGAAGGGGCTGTGGGGAAAGGTTTAGCTATTTGCTTTAAATGTGACCTGATCTCAGGTTTGAAAGCAGAAAGGCTTCTCCTCTGAACGGCTTGAAGGTGTGAACTGCCCCTTTTATCACGGCCCCTTTTATCACTGCCCCTTTTATCACTCCATTCTTCCACCTCTGGGAAAGCAGCACACACCCTGCCCCACTCCAGCATTGTGTTTTAGCTGCCAGGTGTTTGTTTCCATGGGCTGTGTATCCCGACGTGCCTGCTGGCTTTGACAGGAGCTGCTGAATGTTTCACTCTTCCTGGAATTTGCAACTTTTATTAATAAATGTGTTCCAGCTCAAGCAGCATTTTGAGCAGATGAGGTCAATCCCAGGGCCTCTGAACAGCAAGGAATGGTTTTTCTAGCTGGGTGCTCCTGCAGGAGATGCACAGCAGCATGCAGGCTCCCAGGGCTGAGGGGGTCGGGCAAGGTTGGCTGTCCTCACTGGAACTGATGGCCTCCATCTGCTCTGTTCCTGAGCCCTCTGTCAGAGCCAGGCAGTGCAGGTGTCTTCTGGATCACCCTCGGAAACTTTGTCACTGTTAGGAAGGCTGAGTGAAAAGAAAAAAGTATTGCCTGACCACTTGCCAAGAATATCTTAATGCATAAAACCTCTTGTTGTAGGCAGGCAGGCTTGGATGAAGCCTAAAGCATTCCATCTTTTTCTTTCTTCCTCTTGCAGCCCTTTCTAGCATCCAGTAAGGGGAGCTGAGAACCTGCTCCCTTCCCTTTCTCCATCACAACTGCATCCAGGCTGTCCCCGAGTAAAGAAGGCAACATTTCTGCATCAGTTTACAGCTACCAAGGGCTGACTCCCATCCTGCTGCATTCACCTCGCTGCTCTTGCTGCATCCTGAAAGCTCTTGGACAGGAGCCTGCACACCAACAGCATAATGTGCTGAACAGCTGCTGCAGGGCCATATTTCACATCCACGCTCCATCCTCAGACCACTTGCTCTCTCCCTGGTGTTTGGGGCAGGCCACACTTCCCCCCCTTATTCCTTTCCACTTCTTCCAGCATGGGAAGGTTCTTCTTCATGAGATCTCATTTTTTTTTTCTTCCCCAAGTTTTCAGAACTCTCTTGTTCCCTCCTTTTTTTTTTTTTTACTCCCCTTGAGTGATGCCTTTAACAGCAGTTAAGCTGAGGATACAGACTCAGTCCACAGAGCCATGCCTAGGAAGCTGCCTGGTTTCAGCAGCTAACCTGCTTACTCCCTCCACAGAGGACATGCAAACCAACAAAAACCCAGCCTTGTTTTTGCTTTCTCATCCCAGGAGAAGATGGAGGCTCAGTCACACTTCAGAACTCTGCATTTCATGGGCCAGTCTCCACAGACCCATTCAGAAGCTCAGTGTTCCTGCACTAATCTCTCTGTGTTACTTTGGTGTAGCCTTGCCCCACTCTTCAGCAGTGTATTCAGCTGCCCCCTTCATCTTATCCCACAGGACAGATCCTGCAGGCAGAATCCAAGTTGTTCATGTAGACTCTCTTCTCCTTAGCCTTGCAGGTGGCCAAGGAAAAAAAATCTGAGCTTCCCTCCTGTGCTCTCTGAAGAGTTCCAGCTCCCTTGTTCCATATTATAGAATCATAGAATGGTTAAGGTTGGAAGGGACCTCAAGGATCATCCAGTTCCAACCCCCTGCCATTGGCAGGGACACCTCCCACTAGCACAGGTCACTCAAGGCCTCCTCCAAGCTGGCCTTGAACACCTCCAAGGAGATTGTGGAGCACAGAAGCCCTCCAGGGAGGTTGTGGAGCACAGAATCCCCCAACGTGATCAAAGTTCTGTGCTTCTGTGCTCCACAACCTCCCCGGGCAACCTGTGCCAGTGTCTCACCACCCTCACTGCAAACAACTTCCTCCTAACATCCAGTTTAAATTAGATGGACTTCTTAGCAAACTTCTGATATTAATTTCATTTAATTCTTCTAGATTTTGGTTTCTGGAAGCCTATGGAGGCTTCTGTGGGAAGAATTTTTCTATCCAAGCTGTGTTTTTTCTCTACCCATTCTAGGCTCAAGTTTTCTTCTCCTCTCCCAAGCTTTGCATTGAAGATTGGATCTCTGCTGGGGAAGAGAGGTGGTGGCACACAGGGCTTCTGGCTCTCTGCAAGGTCTCAAAACCATCTAAGTTGCTTCTTTGCAGAAATTAGTCTTTAAATTACTTGAACTCTGCTGCATGCAGTGCAAGGATGGCAGATCTTAAGCTGGAAAAGGGGAGATTTAAAGTGGAGATTAGGAAGAAATTCTTTACAGTAAGGGTGGGAGACACTGGAATAGGTTGCCCAGGGAGCTTGTGGATGTCCAGGAGAAAGTGTTCAAGGCCAGGCTGGATGAGGCTTTGGGCAACCTGGTCTAGTGGAAGTTGTCCCTGCTTGTGGTGGGGTTGGAATGGATGATTTTCAAGGTCCCTTCCACTCCAAACCAGTGTAGAATTCCATGACCTCTGACTTCTCTTTTGTGTCTGGTGGGTGAAGAGTCACCAGGAAAGTTCTTTACAGTGAGGGTGGTGAGACACTGGCACAGGTTGCCCAGGGAGACTGTGGCTGCTCCCTCCCTGGAGGTGTTCAAGGCCAGGTTGGAGGAGGCCTTGAGTGACCTGTGCTAGTGGGAGGTGTCCCTGCCTATGGCAAGGGGTTGGAACTGGCTGAGCTTTGAGGTCCCTTCCAACCTTCCCATTCTATGAAACTGATGAGCAGAGAAGTTAAACAACTCCAGGCTCACACAAAAATGGAGTGACAGCCTGAACAGTAAACCCCAGGATTCCCAGCTGCCCACTGCCTGGCCAGTGGCAGGTCTGAGATGCCAGGAAGGAGCTCTGATTCCCCTGGTGCCCCACAGGTGCCAGATGCTGCCCATCATTTTCACTACACAACAGTGCAGCCACCTTGTTGCCACATGTAGAGCTTGCAAAGCATGCCAGTCTCTCCCAGGAAAACTCCTGAGAGCACTGCCCAGCACTGGGGAGAACAAAACCTGGGAGGTTTGTATGGTTTCTTTGCTCTTTCCCTAGTTTTTGATTGGGAAAAAAAAATTCTCTGTCTTCCTTCTAAGCAAAGCTGGCAAAGAGCAGAGACATCAACAGAGGCTTGCCCCTTTGCTGCCCAAATCCTGTGGCATGCTGACTGCACACATGGATGGAGAAGTGTGTAGAGAGGGGGGCAGAGCTCCTGCCACAGGGCTTACCAAAAATTTAATTTTTTTATTCCCCCCCACACTTCTTGCCAACATAATCAAAATAACTCACTTGCACCTAATAAAATAAAATGCAGGATCCCAAAGCTTTCCTTCCCTCCAGCACTTTGTCTGCATTCCCATTCCTCAGAGCTGGGCTGAAAAAAACCAAGGGGGCAGGGAGGGTATTTTGGTTTTCTTTTTAACTTCTCTACAGTGATAAATACTAAGGTGAGGTGGAAGGTGCAGCATGTTTCTGGCACAGGCAGAAGTCAAGCTGCTGGCTTGATGAGGACCAAAATCTGTGGTCTGTGTCTCTGGGCTTTTTTTTCCTCCTTCCTTTCCTTCTCTAGATAATTTAGTCTTTGCTTAAAGATAGGTGGGGTTTATCTCCTTGTCTGCTCCAAATATATGTGGATTCTTTTGCAATTACACCTGATATGCCCTTCCCTTCAGCTCATTTCCATTTAAGATTGTTTTTCTTCATGGCTGTAAATCTCCCAAGCACCAGCCAAGGAGTGGGGGAAGTATCAGCATGGTAAAATGCACCAGGGATCACCAGAGATTATGGAACCAAGAGGGCTACAAAAATAAAAGGAAGCACAAAGGCAAGAAATTCCAGGTAGCAGAGTGCCAAGCCTATGCATTCATTAACCCTTCTGCATATGTAAATGATGACAGTGAAGGGGACTGCTCCTGTGGTCAATTAAAATGCAGAATTAATGATGAAGTGTGTTGGTGATACAAAGCTGGGCTGGCTGCTTGGAGGCTCTGAGTAATGCTGATTGTGAAACCATCAACTCAAAGTGTGAGTCTGGGGGAAGAAAAAAGAGTTCACAGGAATGTGCTGATTTTTGGCAGGATTTTCAGGGGAAGGGCACTGGAAGAAGCAGTCTTGGGCTTCTCCATTTTAGGTTTCTCCTCTGTCATAATGAATCAGAATATTACTGGGACAATTGCAGCTATGGCTGTGACCCCTAAACTTCTTTTACACCTTGTGATGAAGGAAAGCTGCTCCTGCCACCAACAGGCTGCAGCCAACCCTGGCAGAAGCTAGCTGCTCTCCAGTGTCCTACCCCACCAGGTACCACCCAGTGTTTCCCAGCCTCAGTAAATCCTTTCTTATTAAAGATGCAGGTCATGATTTTAGTTTCCCAAAGTGGAATCCAGCTGCAGGTCATGATTTTAGTTTCCCAAAGTGGAATCCTTGGTGTTGGTCAGAGACATGGCACTTTGAGGCATGGTTTAGTGGCCATGGTGGCCTTAGGTTGGTAACTGGAGTCAATGATCTTAGAAATACAGGATTTTAGAGGTTGGAAGTGGCCTCTAGAGATCATCTAGTCTGACCCTCCCTGGCAAAGCAGGATCACGCAGGGCAGGCCACACAGGGATGCATCCAGATGGGTTTTGAAGTCTCCAGAGAAAGAGACTCCACAACACAACCTCTCTGAGCAGCCTGCACACAGTAAAGAAGTTTCTCCTCATGTTGAGATGGGACCTCCTGTGGGAACTTCCTGTGTTCTAGCTTGTAGCTGCTGTTCCTTGTTCTGCTACAGAGCCTGGCACCTTCATCTTGACACCCACCCCTCAGATATTTATAGACATTTATGACATCCCCTCTCAGCCTTCTCAAGGCTCTTCTCAGTTCTCTCAGTCTTCCTTCACAGGAGAGATGTTCAAGTTCCTTAATCATCCTCATAGCTCTCTGCTGGATGTCTGTTGGAGGTATTTTCCAGCTGAAACAATTCTCTGATTCTGTGTGTGCACCACATTTGTCCTGCAAACTCCAATCTTTAAAAGCAGCAGACACAAGCTAAGTGAGGAAATTGAGAGCCCTGATCCACTTTCTAAACTGTCTCTTTTTAGATCACTGCATTATGTAGACACAAGCTAAGTGAGGAAATTGAGAGCCCTGATCCACTTTCTAAACTGTCTCTTTTTAGATCACTGCATTATGTAGACACAAGCTAAGTGAGGAAATTAAGAGCCCTGATCCACTTTCTAAACTGTCTCTTTTTAGATCACTGCATTATGTAGACACAAGCTAAGTGAGGAAATTGAGAGCCCTGATCCACTTTCTAAACTGTCTCTTTTTAGATCACTGCATTATGTAGACACAAGCTAAGTGAGGAAATTAAGAGCCCTGATCCACTTTCTAAACTGTCTCTTTTTAGATCACTGCATTATGTAGACACAAGCTAAGTGAGGAAATTAAGAGCCCTGATCCACTTTCTAAACTGTCTCTTTTTAGATCACTGCATTATGTAGACACAAGCTAAGTGAGGAAATTAAGAGCCCTGATCCACTTTCTAAACTGTCTCTTTTTAGATCACTGCATTATGTAGACACAAGCTAAGTGAGGAAATTGAGAGCCCTGATCCACTTTCTAAACTGTCTCTTTTTAGATCACTGCATTATGTAGACACAAGCTAAGTGAGGAAATTAAGAGCCCTGATCCACTTTCTAAACTGTCTCTTTTTAGATCACTGCATTATGTAGACACAAGCTAAGTGGGGAAATAAAGAGCCCTGATCCACTTTCTAAACTGTTTGTTTTTAGATCACTGCATTATGTAGACACAAGCTAAGTGAGGAAATTAAGAGCCCTGATCCACTTTCTAAACTGTCTCTTTTTAGATCACTGCATTATGTAGACACAAGCTAAGTGGGGAAATTGAGCCCTGATCCACTTTCTAAACTGTCTCTTTTTAGATCACTGCATGCTGTACATCCTTGAGTGAAATGGAGTTACTCAAACCTGTAATTTTCAAGTCATCTCTGAGTTTTGGAGTGGTGTTGTGCTACCGGCAGCAGCCAGCGCTGGAGGAGGAGGCAGCAAAGAGTTTCTACAAACATGGAATGGAAAATAGTTTCCATCGGTGGCATATTGAAAAGCTGAAGCACCAGAGTGAAACCCTGACTGCATCAGTGGCAGCACATCCAACATGTAAGCTAAGACTGTGTGTGTGTGTGTGGAATGTGATCATAAAAACTTAGAGAAACACCATGTGAGAGGCATAACACAGTAATTTGGAGTTTGAGATGAGAAAATATCAATGTTCAATTCTGTGTATTGAGTTCTGTATAAGTTATTATTAATAATATAATGTCCCAGCTCAGGTGCTGGTGGCAAGAGACTCCCTGTGATCAATATACCTCCAGCATAACTCAGACCTCTTCACTGGTGTTTGACTGAGGGCAAATGAGGTGGTTTATGTTTGGGAGTGAATTTGGGGATAAGAGCCTGTACCAAAGAGCCTGGAGAGTTAAAAAGGAGGCATGATGAACATCCAGGTTGCATGGTGCAGAGTATGCTTGACCTCCCTACTATCAGGTGATACAGCAAGAGGTTATGCACTGAAATTGTGCCAGGGGAGGTGGTTTAGGTTGGATATTAGAAAACAATTCTTTCCTGAAAGAGTGGTCAGGCATTGGAACAGGCTGCCCAGGGACGTGGTGGAGTTGTTTATCCCAGGAGCTGCTCAAGAACTGTGTGGACATGGCATTTCAGGACATGGTTTGGTGGGCATGGTGGTCTTAGGTGGAAGGTTGGACTCAGTGATCTTGGAGGTCTCTTCTGACTGAAACGATTCTATGATAGAAGAGAAGGCTTTGAGGAGACCTTAGAGTAGCCTTCCAGTATCTGAAGGAGGCCTACAGGAAGGCTGGGGAGGGACTATTGACAAGGTCTTGGATTGACAGGACAAGGGGCAATGGGTTTGAAGTGGCAGAGGGGAGATTGAAAGTGGATGTTAGGAGGAAGTTGTTTGCAGTAAGGGTGGTGAAACACTGGCACAGGTTGAGGGTGGTGAGACACTGGCACAGGTTGCCCAGGGAGGTTGTGGAGCACAGAAGCACAGATCTTGGATCACGTTGGGTGATTCTGTGCTCCACAACCTCCCTGGAGGTGTTCAAGGCCGGGCTGGATGAGGCCTTGAGTGACCTGTACTAGTGGGAGGTGTCCCTGCCTATGGCAGGGGGTTGGACCTGGCTGAGCTTTGAGGTCCCTCCCAACCTTCCCATTCTATGATAATAAACTTTGGTGGATAGGATTCAAATCTGCAAGACTGATGCACAGGTGCAGCAGAACTGATTCTTTCACCTTCTCAGCAGCTCAATTTTCAGTATTGGAAATATGGAGTAATTGTCACTTCAGATTTAACCTGTTGGGGCAGACACAACTCCAGTGAGACAGGTACAATTCTTCTCCATTATCAACAGCCACCACCAACCCCATCCCATTCCTCCTTATTTCAAAGCTAGATTGTTAAACATCTGAAACAGCTTTGGAAGAATCATAAAAGCAAAAAGAGATCAACAAATCAACCTTATCTCCCTAAATATCATAAAGGAATTAATTTCTCTTGCTGCCTTCCACAATAGTTTGTTAACATGAAGGAGGGAGTGTGCTGGCTTTGCTAGAAAGAAAAAAAAAAAAAGGGAAGGGAGGAGAACACAACCACTGGGGAAGCTCCAGCTCCCCAAATGGATTTCCCTAACAAGTTGTTTGCAGTCTGTGTCTCCATTGGTCTAGATAACCCTTTGGAGAACTTGTGCTCAAGGTCCACCAGTTCAGTTCTGCTCCTGATAAATCAGTTTTGTTGCCATCATGAAGATGCTCTGGACTTTTCCTTGGGGAACCAGAAGTGCACCCCAGGAGCCAAATGCATGACTCAGGTGTTTCTTTTTTCTTCCAGTGACTCGAGCTGCATTCTGCAAACCCAAACCTGGATGGACTCAGCAAAAACCTCTCTGTTCACAAGCAGAGGACGCACGAGCACATCCAGCACTGCAGATTAGCAACCCCAGCACCTGCTGTCGGTCTGGGCTGTTTGGGCACACCTGAGCCTCATCAGTGCTCTGCTCGCGGCTGGCCGGGGCCGCCCTGGGCTGCTGAAAGGGCCTGGAAGCGGAGCCTGAGAGGAGAAGGCAACATCGCCATGGTGTGCAGCACGGTGAGGACCGAATCACAGAACCTATCTGGTTGGAAGTGACCTCGAAGGTCATCCAGACCAACTCTCGACCCAGCACTGAACGGTCAACACTAAACCATGTGCCCAAGCGAGCGCCGGACCGCCTCCGGGGACGGTGAGTCCGCCGCTGCCCTGAGCAGACCGCTCCAGGGTTTGATAATCCTTTCTGTGAGGAAATTCTTCCCAACATCCAGCCTAGACCTCCCCCGGCGCAGCTCGGGCCCACTTCCCCCCGACAAGACTTTGCGCTCCCACCGGGCACGCTCCGTGCGTGACCCTGCGGAGCTTCGGCTCCTCCGCGGGTGTCCTGTGCCAGCACCGCGGCCACAGCCTTTTTGCCTCCGCCTCGCCGCGCCAGGGGCCAGCCCCGGGCTTCCCTGCCCGCCCCAGCCCCTCCGGCGGAGCCTCCCCCGTCGCTGCCCGCCTGGCGGCTGCCACCCGACACCGCCGCTTCCAGGAAGCCGCCGCCTGCCGCC
>VWYK01047237.1:1734-18557 GCA_013399775.1 Semnornis frantzii | reverse complement strand
AGGAGGGAGCGGGGAGGGGCAGACGGGGCTGGTTCTGCTGCATTTCTGTAAGGTAATTACACAGATTTAAATGAGTGAGTGTTTGCTGCTGAAAAAGCATCGCTGCCGTAGAATGGTTTGTGTTGGAAGGGACCTTAAAGCTCACTTAGTTCCGAGCCCCTACCACGGCCAGGGATGCCTCGTACTGGACCAGGTTGCCTAAGGGCCATGCAGTCTGGCTTTGAACACTTCCAGGCCTGGAGACTCAGAACTTTTTGCCATTCTTCCTTACTTTCGAGCCTCACTCTTCTGGATTGCTTGATCTGTGTGTTTAAAATGTTAAGCCCAGTGTAGGAGCAACGACTCAAAAAAAAATCTAATTCTCAGCCTAGAAGAAAATCCTTTTAGAGGGAGAATGAGTGTGTGGCTGGCTGGCTTCCTGCAGTGCTGAGAACCTACAGCTCTCCTGTGAAAATCAGCTCATAGTGCTTCCATGTTTCTCCTTACTGCAGGATCTGTCCATCCTTCTCTGCATCCATCACTGACTCATTCCAAGTCCGTGGCAAACCCGTCAATACATCTCCCCAAGAGCCATCCAAGGTGTAGGGTTTGTTTTCCTTGCTTTGGAGAAAGGGAATTGAAATATGCCCAAGGAAACTGTACTAGATTAGCCCCTGCATCATTCATGCTGGTCACAGAAATGCTAATTTCATCAACCAGCATCTGAGCAGGACCTTGAATGATATGAATGGATGGAGGATGGAGGTATTTTTGGTGCTGGTCCTACTCCATTAAACTCAGTGCTAAATTTCCTTGGCAGCAGAATGAGAGCTAACCAAGTATTTTCTTTGGGTTTGGTTCTCTTTTCATGTTGCTTTCTATAAATTTGGTGTGAGCAAGAGAAGACCCAGATTATTTTATTCCTTTAATTCCTGTATAAAATATCTTCCATATTTGTTGTGGGATTGCTCAACCAACATGCCAGGATATCTCAAATGAATGTAAAAACCACCTCTTTTTTTTTGGTGCAACCCTTTATTTCTGCATTCTTTATAGCAGGAGGAGGAGATAATGGGTCTGGAATGACCTTCTGGATGATTCTCTGTGTCAAGCAGGATAAAACTCCAGCTAATCCTGCCATAAATTTAGGTATTCCTAATCTTTTAGTATTCCCATTTTTCTTCAGCCATTAGGCATTTAATCAGTCTTGTGCCAAAAAAAAAAAAAAAAAAAAATTTAGCTGGGTCTGTAAACAGCTGTAAAAAGTAAAAAAGTGGAGAAAAAACCAAGAGCAAGCTGCCCAGTATTGCTCAACTTGAGCTGGTTTTAGTGGCTCTCTGCTCTAACCTGCCTGGCTCCACAGGCCCTTGGCACAGGGCAAGTCTGGCAGCTTTAGAGCTCTCTCCTGGGGTTGTTTACATAGCTCAGTGCTCCTCAGGCAGTGGCAGAGTGGTGCTTTGCCCCCTCTCACTGCAGTGCCCATTAAAGGGTTGTGTCTCTGCTCTTTGGGTGGAATTGCTCAGTTTCCCCAAGCTGGTGTGTGGGGCTGGTGAGTGGAGTTACCTGTGGCTAAGCTCATCCTCTTGCCATCTAAACAGGACAGGATGGGGCTGAGCAGGAGGGGAACCTTTTGACAACTGCTGCCTCAAAAGTAGGGGCCCAGCTTTAAGATAAAAATGTGTTATTCCTTCTTCCCTGTGCAGCCGAGGTGAGGGAGTCAAACTGGGACACAGGAGGTTCCATGTAAACAGAAAATGATGAAGCTCTTCACTTTGAGGGAGGCAGAGTGCTGGGACAAGCTGCCCAGAGAGGTTGTGGAGTCTCCATCTCTGGAGACCTTCACAACCCTCCATGGTGTTCCACTGCAGGCAATTCCATTCTAGCTCTTCAGAGATCCCTTCCAACCCACACCATTCTGTGTGCCTGCTGTGCAGTCCTCCATGTTTGGAGCCAGCTTGGGGAGCCACTTCTCTGAGCTCATGGGGCACAGACCTTGGCCTTGCCTTCCCACCAAAAGGTATTTTCTCTCACTGGAGGGCTCTATGAACCATAGAGCTGATATGGCCTTCTGGCTGATGTGGAGGCTTTACAAGGAAGCCAGCTGCTGTGAGGGGGGCCACAGCCACACAGCTCCCAACTTGGGTTTTTATAAACACTGAAATAGACAATGAGGGGTAAAAAATAGAAATAACCAAGCTGGCTGCTTCTGATTAGGAGCAACCCTTCTTTGGTCTGCACTAAAAGCACTCATGTTGGCTTAACACTACAAGTAATTAATCATGTGAAAGTTGATGGGACTGGGAGAAGATGGCAGGACCTTGTACTTGCTCCCACAGGTCTGTATCTGGTGGGTTCCACTAGCAACTGGGTTCCACTTTGCTGGTGCTGGCATTCTCTGAAAGCTGTATCAGCCAAGCCTCCCTGTCTTGTATCCTTGGTTCTTTCCCAAAGGCTTTAAATGCACCTAAGAGAGAAAAACATTTTACAGTGCTAGAGCTGTTCCTTCCTGCAGGTGTCCTAGAACCTCACAGAGGGGCTGTGCAAATGCTTCTGCCCTCTGCCCTAGAATCTCACAGAGGGGCTGTGCAAATGCTTCTACCCTCTGCCCTAGAACCTCACAGAGGGGCTGTGCAAATGCTTCTGCCCTCTGCCCTAGAACCTCACAGAGGGGCTGTGCAAATGCTTCTGCCCTCCTGGTTGAGCCTTAATTTGAGAGCTTGGGGAGTGAAATCTCGTGACTGTGTTTGTGCTTCTGCCCTCCTGGTTGAGCCTTAATTTGAGAGCTTGGGGAGTGAAATCTCGTGACTGTGTTTGTGCTTCTGCCCTCCTGGTTGAGCCTTAATTTGAGAGCTTGGGGAGTGAAATCTCGTGGCTGTGTTTGTGGCACCTCTGGAAGCCTGGAGGAGCTCTGTGTGTTAGATATAGAAAGGTGCAAGAGGCCCAGAAACGCTTCCCTCCATGCGTGCAGGAAGATACTGTGATTAAAAACACTGCCCCAGAGAGGGAAATAAAATCAACAGCCCAGGAACTGCTTGAAGAAAGATATTTATGTCCTAAGTTGTAAAAGTAGCCAAGCTCCCCAAAGAAACAGCACTAACAGAATGTAGCTGTTGGAACCCAAAGACGCATTGTTCTGATTTAATAATTAATGTGGAGCTAATTGAGGCTTTTACTGAAGTGAAACAGGATAAAAGCAACCCGCCAGTCTGGACACCATGCTTCCCTGAGAACAAGTTCATGCTGTTCCCCTGTGACCCCCTCCCCACACACCACTCCCCCTTCCCTTTCCCCCCAGACGGATGCAAAGCGTGACCGCTGCTGCCGGCCCACACAAAACAGGGAGGCAGGGGAGGTGGCAACAGAGGCATCTGGCTATGGGTAACACAGGAGAACCAAACCTGGTGGTGCATGGAGCTTTCCTCCTTCCCTCTCCTGGGCCATTGTTTGAAAGGGATTTTCCATATATTCAGAGACTTGGGAATTACTGAGCCATGCAGGAGTCACAAAGAATGCCCCCAAAAGGCAGCAAGACAGAGACAGACACAGGGAGAAGCTGGCTCCATGTTATCTTTAAGAAAGTAAATAATGACATGGGTTTATGGCTTACAATTTAGTGCTTTAGAAATTGAGTCACACAGAATCTATCCAGAAGAAAATGGCTTTTAACCCCTTGGAGTATCTGCAGCTCAGTAACTGCAGTAACTGTGACCCAACTTTGTTAGGGAAGGTGGCAAAATTCTGGGGTCAAGTTGTTAGATACTGGAGGGTGGGATGAGCAGAGAACCAGATCATCTTCAGAGCTCCCTTCCAACCCCTACCATTCTGTGAGTCTGTGAGCAATTCAGGTGAGTTAGGGCATGGCTGAGAGTTTGCAGCTCCTCTGGAAGAAAGGCTGGAGTCAGTAGCAGTCTTCATACCAATGTCAAGGGCCTTGGGATGAGAATTTAGCAGCCCATGATGAAGGCAAAGCTGGGGTTTGTTATCTCATTTTTTATTAGAACAGTATTGGGGGAACACTAGGTGCTAGGACAGATAAGTCTTGGAGTAGTTTAGTTACCCTAAATTCTGGCCCATGTGGTCTCCAACCCTGGATCTATGTTTTGTGGTATTATGGTATGTTAGTTGAGAGGTGAGGGAGTTCTGTTGGTATGGAAAGAGTAAAAGAAGAGTTTCTTTGAAGGAGCAGCTCCAGTTTCTCCTTTCCTTCTTTTCATTCCCTCCTGTGGGAGGCTCCTGCTACTTCCATCCCATGCATCCCCACCAAGGAACAGCAGCAACTGTTGGAAGTCCACGAGATTGTGACCATTTTTCTCTTATTATTCTAGGTTCACTGAACACAAGCGTGAGAAAACTCCTGCCTGGAGCACAAGAAACTTGCAAGGCAAAGCTCCTCTACATTGCTGGTGCTTGGTGGGATGATCAGCAGAAGTTTTTTCTCAACTGGAATTCTGGGAATGCTGGAACGTCTGAGGTGACATCAAAGATCACTGAGCTTGCAGTAAGTCTATTTTCAGCACCTCTTAAGTTCACACATCTCTATCTGTAGCCCTGCAAACCACCTAGCATGCCAACTCCAATGTACATGCTCAGAACACTTGTCTCCAGACCTCCCTGCAGTCTGCATGCTGGAGACTGTTATTAGCCACCTGGGACATGGACCAGCTCTCCCTGTGTCTGAATATGGATTTTAGAAACTTCAGTGTGTGGCCTCTCTACTCCAAAACAAGCTCTGTATGCTCCTGCAGGAACCTACTGCACTCCCTCCTTCTGCTCTGTCTGAATTGGGAGGAGTTAGGGAAAGAGGGAGGAACACCTCTGCTGTGAGGATAGGCTGGGGGAGCTGGGGCTGTGCAGCCTGGAGAGGAGAAGACCCCCAGGGGTACCTTAGAACTGCCTTGCAATACCTGAAGGGGTCCTACAGGAGGGCTGCAGAGGGGCTTTTCCTCAGGGTATCCAAGACAGGGCAAGGGGAATGGTTTGAGCAGGGTTAGAATGGGTCTTAGGAAGCAATTCTTCAGTACTAGGGTGCTGAGAATCTGGAATAGGCTGCCCAGGGAGGTTTGTGGATGCCTTCTCCCTGGAGGTGTTCAAGGCCAGGCTGGGTGAGGCCTTGAGCAGCCAAGTCTAGTTGAGAGGCATCCCTGTCCATGGCAGGAGGTTGGAATTGGTTGATCTCTGAGGTCACTTCCAACCTAAGGCATTCTATGAATGCAGTAAAGGACAGGATTTGCACAGAGAAGCATAAAGTGTTGGTTTGGGATCTGGGAATACACAGGGCATGCACATTCTCTCATGGATAAAACAACAGTCAGTTAATGTACCATCTGAAAACTACTTTTATACCCTGAAGAGATTAGTGTCTGTCATTTGGGCTTTTACTTTGGACTCTAATAGCTGGAGATTTAATCCCTTATTCAGAGAAGTAATTATTGTTCACATAAGTAGGTCTGTTGGAGTCAGTGAGCTGAGCTCTCCGAGGGAGGAGGCAGAGTTTCACCAGTCAGCGATGTGGTGTTTAGTAAATAAAGGGATGGTGCAGTCTGTTGCCCTTTGTCAGTGGCAGTGGGTGGAAAGGTGCAGGTTGTGGTGCTGACTGAGGTCACAGCTCTTCCAGACTTGCATCTGCTATGTGCTGGCTTGGATTTGGATAGCAGGATGTGATTCTTCCTGAAGTCAGTGCTACCCAGGGTGAGCCTGCTTGGGAGCTCACTCTCCAGACCCCACAGGTAGTTGCTGTGCTTTGATGAAGGAATCTGGAACCTGTAGTTTTTATCCAATGAATGGAAACATGCATCAGGATTCAGATTCCTTCATTTTTAACTGCTGAGTGCCTTAGACCTGAGTTCTGCAGCTCAAACCAAGTGAGATTTGCAGGAATTTATAATAGGTTGTTTCTTTACTGCTTCTACCAGCTGGCAGCTGGCTCTGAGGGGAATCCTGCAGCACTCACACTCAGAGTGTTGCTGGCAGTGGTGCTGTGGTTGTCATGCCAGGCCAGGAAGCAGACATGTGCAGCAGCAGAGCTGGGATTTTTTTTTATCTCCCTTCATCCCACCTCCATGTGGGGGAACTCACATCAGCCACCAAGTGAAAAAACACTGCAGCACATCTCTGAGGGTGGGAAAGGGGATGCTGGGCACTTGGAGGAAGAGGAAGGACTGAAGATGATCACACATTTCTTGAGGCTCAGGTGAGCAGGGTATGCATGTGCCTGCTGCAGGGCACCACTTCAGGTACATCCCTGTTCTGTTGAAAAGGGAAACTTCTGCTCATCTGTGTGTGGGATGCAAGTGGGGTTCAAAGGAAAGGATGGTGTGTGGGAGGAGGATCTGCTTGTGGTCACTGTTGCCAAAGCAGCAACAAATGTTTTCATTTCTGGGTTTGGTTTTGCTGCTTTCTTTTGATCAATACTGATTTGTTTGGGTTTTTTTAGTATTGTCACATCCCCTTAAGATTTATTGAGTCTGCTTTCAGGTGAGATGTTGGACTGCAGTTGGTGCTGCTTTAGCTTTGCTACCATTTAAGATGATAAACTGGTCTCATTCTGTTCCCAGTGCACTGCTTTCTATAGGAATGGAATTAAGCCAATATTGGTAGCTTTGGAAAATCATTTGCAAATGTGTGCCAAACCCTGGGAGGTCTGATGTTTAGAAACACTGAAATTAGAAGAAAAGAATGGGTCCAATGATCCAGTTCCTAAATTGTTCATTGTATGACCTTAGGCAATCATTTAATTTTTCTGTGCCACAGTTTATCTACCAAAACAAAAAAAAAACATAGGGATAATATCTGTTTATCCCTTGCAATTGGTTGGGAAATCCAATAAATGTTGGCAAGAAACTTTTGGTCCTGTAAAAGTAACAGAGAGCAGCAAGAGAGAATATTATTTACAAATTCATGTTTAATTTCTCATGGCATTGACATTGTTATGGTGCTGTTTGGAATTAAGCTGATGCTAAATAGTTTACTGAAGCAAAATTCAACAACCTCTCCATCCTGGCATGAGGGAGGTTCCAATGGGACTCCAGCTTAGAGTTTCTCTTTCATTTGCTTAGGTAGTTGGATTCAGTCTTGCTGGGCATGCACCCCCAGGCAGGTAATGCTGTAGAGCTTCCAGTGGTCACACCTAGCTGTCCTTCATAGGGTGTGCTCCTCACACCTAGCTGCCCTTCACAGCAGCCACAACCTCCCTGGGCAACCTGTATCTCTACATGTGTGCATGTCAGAAAGGAGGAAGTCACAGAGGAACCATGTAAAGCTTCAGGGAAGAAATGAGTGGAAATGGCAAGGCAAATATTTCCCTCTCTAATGAGAAAATGGAAATTAAACAAACACAAAAAAGAACATCTGTGCATTCTAGGAATGGAATATTGTCAACTGGACTGGAGGCACAAAGAAGGGACACACCTGGCTGCCAAGTCTTTCTCAGGGCTGTGGTCTGCTGTTCTCCTAGAATGGCTTAGCTTGGAAGGGACCTTAGAGATCCTCTGCTCCTTAGAGGTCACCATCTCAGCCATGGGCAGGGACACGTCTCAGCTAGACTTGGCTGCTCAAGGCTTCATCCAACCTGGCCTTGAACACCCCCAGGGAGGAGGCAACTTGAAATTGGATGAGGAGAGCAGATCCCAGATGAAATTTCCTTCTCAAGCTCCTACAGACCTTATGAAGGGCCGAGGGGCAAGTGTGCATCAAAGAGAAATAGGCAGAATCATGCTACAGAGAGAATTTACTCAGGTTTTGAAGTGCCCAAGAGGGAATTAATAACCATAATTAAAAAGAAAATAAATAAATCTCCTGTCCATTAGAAAATCCTTTGCCTCCCTGCAGGAGAGAGGAGCCTGGGAGCTGAAGAGTGTAGGATGTCAGAGCAAACTGTAACCCAGTGAATTAGTCTTAACTATAGCGAAAACAGCACTTGTGTAAATGAGGCCCCTCAGGGCCCATAACCAAGCAGTAAAATGTTACAGGAGGGAAGTAAGTCAGGGCTATAAACCTGGGAAGTCAGTCCTGGGTAGCCAGGATCTGGAGCATAAAACAGGGGAGATTAGAGGATGACAGATGAGGGCTGGGAAGGATGCATGAATCCTTCCCAGCACAAGGATCCTCATTCCCGTGGCCTAAAGACAAGTTTGTTCCTCTGAGCACTGCCAGGTAGCAGCAAATGACTGAGGTGCCCACTGAGAACTTGTGAGGAGAGCAGAAGCCATGGACAGTAAATAAAACAAGGAAATATAATCAAATCAACATTGAGTGCATTTGATTTAGGAGGACACCAATGAATAGAGAAGGGGAAGAAAGCAGCAGGCTGAGAGTTGCTGTTGGATAGGACTGTGGCTTGAGTGAGATATAGTGCAGGCCCTAAATTATCATCATCATTATTTTTTTGGCTGGGCTGTGCTGTGACATCAATACCAATTTACACTCTGGGTGAGTAGCACTTACTACCTTCTTGTCTTCATAAATTGTGCATTGTCCTTATTTATTTGCTTCCCTGTCCCCTTCCTCTCTTCCTGTATTGCCTCTCTCCTCTTTATAAAGCTCGATGGGGATGCTGTATCCTTGCCACGTCCTTCATAAGTTTGACACTTAACCCCAGTTATGGATCCCCAGCTCCACTCTCTTCTGTGTCAGCTATGGAGATACTCAGCTCTGGTGAGGAGGATGGGGAGCACAGGAGGAGGCAAGGCTGCATTACTCTTCATGGACCTGCTAGCAAGTGATTCTTTTATCATCATTGCAGCTGGGATTTCCATCATACTTTGCGTTCCCCATGTCTAGCCAGGGCAGGGCTATTCTGAGGCAAAGCCTCCTTCCTGACATCATCTGCTATGCATTTAAAGGTCATAAATTTATACTGGCTCACTCTCCAAATTTAGAAAGGCACCTCATATTGTGAAGGGCACTACAGCAGTGCTGTGGCATCACCAAGCTATCTTCAAGACTGCCTTTGTGCTCGGAAGAAGCAGCTTGCATCATGGCAGCCTCAGCAGTGCCTGGAAGCAGGTCTGTTCTCTTTGATAGGATCATAGAATCAATCAGGTTGGAAGAGACCTCCAAGATCATCCAGTCCAACCTATCACCCAGCCCTATCCAAACAACTAGATCCATAGGACACAGCTACTCAATTATTTTGCTGTGCAGACTGAATTCTAACAGAGAAATCACTCTGCAGGTCACCCACCTGCCCAGGGCATCCCTGTGACACCTACCTACTGTGATGGCAAAAAGAGAGACACAACCCTTTTGATTGTGGCTTTTCTTTTTCCTTTTCTGTAAATCTCCTGCAGAAAACACAGCACTGGGCAAGCAAATGGGGGAGATGGATTAGAAAACAATAAAATCAAACATTTCCCAAATGAAAGGTCAGGCTTCAACTGCAAACTTTGTGCAGTTTTTGCAGAGGGGTTGGAAAGGAATCCAAATAGCCAAGAAATTGGAGAGTCCCAGACACAATTCTTAGAGACTGGAGACAGGTCATGTGTCTGTCCTGCTGTCACTCACCAGCCCTTTCCCCATCTTAATTGATTAAAAGATCTTCTTATGTACACTCTTGGCATGAAGAATTAAGACCATCCATCTTGAGAAATTCAGTTACCACATTTCCTTGGACAAGGACTTTCAGCTGATTGCCTTCCTGGACTGATGTTGGAGATGTGGCAGTCTCCTTCCACTGTTTTCTCTCTGCTCCTTGTACTTTCTCTTTTTCTCTGTAAGGCTGCAAAGAGCAATCAGCTTGGTGTAGCAGAAAGTGGATGAAGTGTCTGTAACAGGTAGATGCCATAGAATTGATCAACTTCTTTTGTTCCCCCCCCTCACAATTCAGATAATGTATAAAGAATCTTGGTGCCTTCCTAAACAGGCAAAGAAGGAGAGACTGGGAAGGGAAAAACAACCAAACCAATGACCTTATTTAGAGGTAGTAGATTTAATCATTTCTAATGGAATTAGATTTCATGCTCATCTCTTTCCTGCAAAGGTTTTTTTTTGTTTGGTTTTCATTTTTTTGTTGTTTTTTTCCCCCCTCTCCTTCCCTCTAGCCTGCCGCCTTCTGCAGGGAATCAGTATGTAGACATTCTCCTAGGAGAGCAGCTGCATGATGGTGCCCAAGCTGCAGGGTCATGCCCTAGCATAATACATGATGAGACAGTGGGTTTGAATATGCTTAACCCTGTGCAGGTGCACAGGGAAGAAGATGGATGCAAGGAATTTTCCCCCTCAGCCCCTTGCCTCTGTGCAGGGGGTGGGGAGGAGGAACCATCTCTGAAACTCCTTTCACACACTGTGTGGTGCTGTGGGAATCTAGTCCAGACTAGAAGGGAGTCTAGCCCCAGGCACAGTGCCTTGGGGAGCAGCTGCCAGTGCTGAGTCCTCCTTTAGCTTCCCTACCTTCCTCACATAAGCAGAGATCTGCAACTGTGGCTTTTCCTAGAGCTGTAATAATGCAAACTAATTGGCAGGGTGCAGCAAAGCAAGCTGAATCACCTGCCCCAAACCATGGAGCACTTCCTGCCTTTCCATTCTCTGCCTCCACAGAGGAGAAATCAAACAAATTCAAATCCTAGGGATCTCTCCCAGCCTCTCAGGCTGCAGCTGAAGGGTGGGAGTGTTTGGAACTTCACTGCTAGCTCTGTGGTCTGTTTGATTTGGGGGAAGCAGGAGGTGCAGACCTCCCCCAGTGTGCCGTGCCAGAGTAAGTTGCCTCTCCTTCAGCACTGCTTTAGTAAATATTCTGGGTCAATGCTAGGTTAAAACTGCCATGTTAGGTTGTCCTGGAGGGAATCTGTAACCAGTTTTGGTGAGAAGGGAATCTTCCAGTGCATAATGACATGGGAGCAGTGTCCTTTCAGCTTTTATTGATGCCATGGTCCTGGACAAACAGGAAAGAATTAGGATGAAGAGAAATGGCCTCAAGTGGTACCAGGGCAGGTTTAGGTTGGGTATTTAGAAGCTTCTTCTCCACTGAAAGGCCTCTCAAGGGCTGGAAGAGGCTGCCCAGGGAAGTGACTGAATCCCCATCCCTGGAGGTGTTCAAAAGCCACAGAGATGTGGTGCTGAGTGCCATGATTTAGCACCAGTCTTGGTAGAGTTAGAGCCCAGACTTACTTCTAAAATCTGGAATCCTGTCTGGAGGTGGAATTACATTTGAAAGACAGGAGGAGAGTCCCCTTTGGAAACCAATTTCTTCCTTGTGTTAAAGGACTGCATCTCTGTTGCTGTTGTTGTTGCTTGTCTGCAACTTAGCAGAACCATTGTCTAATTTGTGTTGCTTTTACAGAAAAATCTCTCTCCCCATTTTATTTCTACATCTCAAGCCACACAGCCCCTCTGTACCTGAAGGGCCCCAAGCATCAGCAGTCAGTAAATCTTAGCTGGATTAAATCATTACCCCCTGAGCCTGCTAACTACTGCATTGTGGGTAACTTTACTCAGGGATTAGCCAAACCCAGATTTGTAGACTCATCTGGGTGGAGCTGTTTGTAAATAAGAAGGGTTTGTTAGGCTTGAGGTATTAATGAGTTGAGTGGTGTGGTTCATTTATTTCACATTAAACATTTATACCCAGGTGAAGCTTTGGGGTGTTGAGATAAGGAGCGTCCCCAAGGAGCTTTCTCTGTGTGCATTTCATCACACAGCTTCATGGATGTGAGAGATGCCTTCAGCTCTGCTGTGTTAAGGAAGGTAGTGGTGGGGAATTGAGTGAAGAGGCTGCTTAGAGAGGTTGTGGAGCTGCCATCTCTGAAGGCAGCCCAAACCCACCTGGACACATTCCTGTGTGATTTACTCATAAGGAATCCTACTCTGGCAAGGGCCTGGACCAGTGCATCTTCAGAGCTCCCCTCCAACCCCTACCATTCACAGAAACACCCAGGTGGGCAAAGCCACTCAGGAGCACCAAGTCCAACCTAGAACCCTACTCAACATGATTCACCTTAAACCATAGCCCTAAGCACCACATCCAAAGGACCCTTACACACATCCAGCGTTGGTGACTCCACCACCTCCCTGGGCAGCTCATTCCAGTCCCTGACCATTATCTCTGTGAAAAACTTTTCCCTAATGTCTAATCTAAACCTACCCAGTCTCAGTTTGAGGCTTTTGTTCTGTCTCCAGTTACCTGTGAGCAGAGCCTAGCAGCAGCCCTCCCACAGTGTCCCTTCAGGTAGCTGTGGACAGCAATGAGCTCTGCCCTCAGCCTCCTCTTTTTTCAAACTAAACAGCCCCAGCCAGAAGTATCTAAGGACATTTAGATGATATTTATACTACCTGATTATTCAACACCCAGAACCAAGCATCCACATTGCATTTAGATGATATTTATACTACCTGATTATTCAACACCCAGAACCAAGCATCCACATTTTGAATGTAGCAGTGTCAGGATGGGTCCCAAACATGACTGAGTTCCAAGTTTTCACCTCTGGAGCATCAGGCACTGTCTGCAGCAGAAGGGATGCTGAACTCCTTGGAATAGTGATGTGATCCAGGGGCAAACCTTCCATCCTTCTAGAAGAAGCATAGCATTACTTTCAGACAACTCATGACAGCAAATAATTTGTGCTTCTAATAGAAATGGCAACACTCTTAGCTGCTTGGCATCAGGGCAAGCCAGTCTGCAGCAGCCACCAGGACTGCCCAGCTCCCAACCACCTTGTGGCTTCTGTGGTGCAACCAAGCTGGACCAGGCAGAGGCACTTTCAGCGTGTCCATAGCTGGCTCACACAAGGTAGTTTCCCATGGGCTTCTCAGGGTCCTAGAGACACAATTACCTCAACACAACACTCTGGCCTTGATGGCTGAGATTACAGGACTGTTACTGGGGACTTGAGGACAGGTTCACACCGTGAACACGTCACCTCTTTGCTCTGGAAGCTGAAGCATTCCACTAATCCCCAGGTCTAATAGCCCAACTTCTCCCTCCTGCCCTCTGCATGACCCCAACCTGATCTGGAGGAGCCACTCCTCCTGAAGGTCAGAGATAATTCATGTGGTGTCATGCTGTGTCATTCATGACGAGTGACTGAATTGGTATGATGAATGGGGAAGGGTCAGCCAGACCACTAACCCTAGAACAAATTTGTGGGGCCACCACTGTCACTTCAGTTAGAGTCTGCATAGAGCCCCTCAGGCTTTCTGCCTCAAGAATGAGCAGCTCATCCCTGAGAGGAACTGAGGGGTTTTTTCCCTCCCTGACTCTAGGAGAAGAGAGTGAGAAGGATTTGTAATTGTGTGAAAACTGGGAGCACAAAGGCTGGTCCATCGAGTTGATAAGAAGCCTTAAATCTCCTTAGGAAGTGGCACAGGAAACTGCTGAAACTTGGCATTCTGAACTCTTCCCATCTCTCTTTTTAAAGGAGATTGTTTTCTCACATCATCTCAGACCTCTTTCACTCTCCCCCTTACCCCAAGTTATAATTTTGACAGTTTCTCAGAGACCAGTTGGTGGTGAGGACTCAGAGCTCTGCCACTCACAGCTGCATCCCAGCATTTTTACAGAATAAAAACCAAAATAGTCTGTGTCTCAGGATTTTCTCACCTGGAACAAAGAACAGGTGATGCACAGGATTGAACAGAGGTTTCTGAGTGCTCTGTTCTTGGCACCTGTGACCCACATCTCAAAATGCCATCTGCCAAAGGCCCACAAAAAGGCCTTTAAGACAATTGATTTCCATTTTAGATCAGAAATTAACCCTGTTTAAAGGGTTTTACTCCACTGCCTGCACCAAAATAACTGAGGTTGTGTAACTTCTTTAAGCTATACTGACATAAAGCTCATACCATGATGAGCTGCATCCTTTCAAGAGCTGTACTGATCTTTTTCTGATAAAATCAAATTCTTCTCTCCTCTCTCTCCCAAATATGATATTGGTATGTTAAATAAAACCCCAAACCTTCTGAAGGCCATATCTGAACTGAGAGACAAACCTATCTGCCACCTTCTGGTTTTCAGTGTTTCTGAGCTAGTGGTGAGGAAGAAGAGGGTTGGGCTCCCAGGGCCAGTGTGCCATCAGGGCACTTGGTACATAGCAGAGACCTGGATTTTGGGGAATACTTCACTGCTGTGTTATAGCCACCTCTGGGTAAGTTGTGCCATGGACCAAGACACAGAACCTTGCCCATTTGATGTAGTCCTCTCTGTCAGTCTTCCTCAGCTCTCTGAGGAGCAGAGAAATCTCTGCTCCATGGGATGAATGTGGCCCTGTGCACTGCACTTTGCTGTGAGGTGTGAAATTTGCCAGTCCTCCTTAGGCAGACTTCTCACTGATGTCAATGGGAGTTTGGCAGGAGGAGATTGGCATTGTCAGGACTCCTGCTCCCTCCTGCCTGCTGCTTGCACAGTGGCAGGACTAACATTCTCCCAGGCAGTTTTATTCACCTGCTTTTGGCAGGCCTAGCACTCTGTAGATGTGGCACTTGGGGATGTGGTTTAGCGGTGGGCTTGGCACTGTGAGGGTTACAGTTGGACTCAATAATCTTGAAGGCTTTTCCCAACCCAAACAATTCCCTGATTCTATGGTTTTGTGGCCAACCAGTCAGGGATGTGCTCAGGTAAAACTACCTCAAGTCCTGCTGGGAGGTTTACTTGCCTCAGGTCTACAGGCACAAACACAAAGCCCCTTTCTCCTGTTGCTGTAATTCCAAAAGAGCTTAAAATGTAATAATAAAATATTGCAGGTATTTACTCCACAGTATGGATTAGGCCTCCCTTAGCTGCTTAGGAGAAGGGAAGATAATTTAAATGGCAGATAGTTTTGTCATTTGAAAATGATCTTCTCTGCAGCTGAAATACCCTTTTTTTGTGGTTGTTGGCATGGAAACAAGTAAAGCCCACAAGTCCTTCTCCAGGCACCTTTGTCACTCCAGTAGAAGTCAATGGGAGCCTGTGGAAAATCAGATGTCAGATACCTTACTTTTATCTCCAAAAAAAAATCTGATTTTGAAAATTGGCTTCCTTTTGAAGAAAGTCTTTCTTGAAGTGGTGACCTGGAGCAGTTTGAAGACAGGATGTATATTCAGAGTTGAGGTTAAATATTTCAGGCCTAACAGCTCCTTCCACACCTTCTGGTTCCTGTGTTGCATAACAATGAGATCAAATCATAGAACAGTAGGGCTTGGAAGGGAGCTCTGGAGATCATCCAGCAACACCTTGCTAAGGCAGGTTCACCTGAAGAAGGTTACACAGGAATATGTCCAGGTGGGTTTTGAATGTCTCCAGAGATGGAGACTCCACTGGTTCTCTCTGGGCAGTCTGCTCCACTGCTCCATCACCCTCAAGTTTCTCCTGGTGTTTAGAGGGAAATTCCTATGTTGAAGTTTGTGCCCATTAGCTCTTTTGTGCCTTCCTGTAGCTAGAATCACAGAATCATTGAAGCTCAAAAAGACCTCTGAGATGATCAAGTCCAGCCTGTGACATCAGCTAAACCAGGCCACCAAGTGCCACATCCAATCTTTTCTTAAAGACCTCCAGGGACAGTGACTCCACCACCTCCCTGGGCAATCCATTCCAGTGCCAGCTGGGTGGGCACAATGTCACTTTAACAAGTGCCTGGATGTTGTTTATGACATTCTACTTCTTGCCCCAGTTGTTGTAGGATCAAGTAGAAGGGGTCTTGGATAACCATGGTGAGCTTCATTCCATTTCCAGGCTGGTGCTAGGCTGAGCCTACAGATAGTCTGCAGATTGTGATGCTTCATATTTCCCTCCAGTGCAGATTCAAGAGAGGAAACAAAAAAGTCTTCTCCTCCATATCTGACTTTATGGTAATATGGGGCAAAACACCCTCATTTTGTGGGCATTTTACTGCAGTGCCATGGTTTAAGACACAGTCTCTCTTTCCCATCCCAAAAATGATCCCCAGGAAGGCAAAACTGCAAGTAGGAGTGTGCTGATAAATGGGTGTGTGTGTGTGTGTGTGTGTTAACTGTCTCCTTGGAATACAAAAAGGGAAATTTTCTACAAAAAGGGAAATTTTATTTTTTTACTTGTTTGAAAATGAAGCCAGAAGGAGGACGACTTTGGAACCTGTCAGGTCAGGCAAGGTGGTGATTAAAACACACTCCTAGTCCTGAAGTAGTTTCTAAAGTGGCTGGCTTCTGTGGGATTGCATCACAGCTTCTGATTGAGGGAAGTGCTGACAGAGGGGGAAAGGGACATGCTTAAGGGAAAAGAACTTCCATCCTCTTTCTTACTTTCCCAGGAAACCAATGCAGCTCTCTGTGAGGGACCAGGAATTAGCTTCTTTCCCCAGTTTCATCTCTCTTAAAGATGGCAGATCATGCTGAAAAAAAGGAGAGGCATGGGTACAGGACAGCAGGAATTTGACTTGTGCCTGTGGTATGTGGTGTTGCAAGCTGCTGGTGGGTGGCAGCAAGGACTGGGATGGGCTGAGCAAGTACAACTTCATGTAGGACAAACGGGGAAAACTGAATCTTGGAACTGTATGCTTAGTGCCGAAGCCTGACTTCAGAGACTTCTGGCAGAGGTGACTGGAAGGGATGTTGCTCTGCTCATGGCTTGTGCCAGTGCTTTGACAGTCCTTCCTCCCCGGCTGAGTGTGGCCGGGGTATGACTCGGGAGACTTTTCCCGTCTAACTCCTGTGCTTTCGTGTCCCAGGGTCCAAGCAGAAACCTGAAAATCTCAGGGTGGAAGCTGTCCTTGACTAAACTACTCCAAAAAGCACCAACGCTGATGTGCAGCCTCTGTGCCCCCACCGTGCTGCTCTGGCTGCCGGTGCCCTTCCATCGAGGGCAGGCTCAGCAGCTCCGGCCGCGGATGCTGGCAGGGCCTTGTGCTTGCGTTTCCCCGCCGCATACCCCGGGAGGCCGAGCCCCCGCAGCTCTGCGG